>CM069133.1:80908662-81062135 GCA_035221665.1 Okamejei kenojei
AGGTAATTGGCTTTGGTAAAAATTGTAAATTGTCCCTAGTGTGTGCTCGTGTAATGGGGATCACTGGTCAGCGCGGCCTGGAGGGGCTGTTTCCGCATTATATATTTAAACTAGAAGCATGAAAGTGCACCACCAGACTCAGAAACAGCTTTTCCCCCTCTGTTTCAGGTGTTTGAATGCTCCTTTCACAAGAATATGTCCAATTCACCTCTACCCCATTGTAAACATTGGACTTTGTCTATGGAACTGATGCGCTCCAATGCTGAGAACTATATTCTACATTCTCTATCTTCTTCTTTGCTCTACCTATTGTACTTAGGTTTGACCAGATAGTACTTCTGTATATTATTATATGATCTGATTAGACTGCATGCAATGCAAAGCTTTGCAATGTACCCCGGGTGCACGTGACAATAATAAACCTAAAACACTTGCACAGTAGATTAT
Source organism: Okamejei kenojei (assembly GCA_035221665.1). NCBI lineage: Eukaryota > Metazoa > Chordata > Chondrichthyes > Rajiformes > Rajidae > Okamejei > Okamejei kenojei. The sequence goes on from CM069133.1 coordinate 80,909,110, forward strand.
CAATTATCCAATCATTTTCATTTTGTTAATCTGGTCCAAAAGGAGAGTGTTTTTACTTTGTGACTTCTGAAGTTTTATTACACTTTTTATGTTAAACAAAACACTCTGAAGGTTGAAGTCCTTTGTGGCCAGTTAAAGAATCGACTTCCTATTCAAATTTAAAACTTGCCTGTTTACACCTGAGAGTTAATTAAGGCGAGAGAAAGGAAGCAGTGCACTGTGCCAGTCGAGGCTGAGTTTCAACGTGATCCATCAATAAGTCTGTCTGTGTGGATACACGACAACTGTTGGCATCTCCGCATAAACAGCCTTGAAGGTGCAGTAGTGGAAGATAAGCCCAACTTGCCTGCCCTAATCAACATGTCCCATCTACACTAGTCCCACCTGTCTGTGTTTGACCCATATCTCTCTAAACCTGTCCTATCCATGTACCTCTCTAATTGTTTCTTAAATGTTGCAATAGTACTCGCCTAAACTACCTCCTCCAGCAGCTCATTCCATTGTCGAGCTCCACCCCTTGTGTGAAAAAGTTACCTCTTACTTTCTTATTCAATCTTTCTCCCTTCACCTTAAACCTATGTCCTCAGGTTTTCAATTCCCCTACTTCGGGCAGGAGACTCTGTGCATCTACTCGATCTGTTCCTCTCTTCATGTTGTACAACTGTTCCTCATTGCAGTCCAAGGCATCCGATTCAGCCTATGCAAACTGGAGAGAGAGCACAACATATTGAGGTGTTATCCCTTTTGCCTACATCATAACAAAGGATAAAGCAGTTCCTCAGGTTTGAAAGAAACTCTGTGGTAGAAATCTCCACCGTTTCCACTGACGGGGTGAACCAATATGATCTTCCGTTACCTGGGAACTCATGTGACTCCTACCTACTGCCTTCTGCACTAGTTACCATATGCACAAGAAATATTATTTTATAAGCACTGATTCTAACTGTTTGATCTGTCCAGTGAATAATGAGTCTTCCATCACGAATGGTCATGCTTTGGCAGTTGAATGTTATCATTTCAAAGCAGCCTTAGCCCACATTACTACAGACGCAAGCTAAATTCCCACAAGCACCACATCACCCGTTTGTTAACGTCTGAGAGAAGACCAAGCCGACAGCCCAAACAATTCACACCATTCTTTCTTTCCCCTACAGCAAACCACATGAGCACAAACTACTGAAGTATACTTGAAACACGCTCAATGGTCTTGTGGCCAGAAGCAGCTTTAATGGTATAGAGGCAAGCAATGGCAAAAGTGATAACCTTGCTGTTTATGCTCTGCTAAAATGAATGCCGCACTGAAGCACATTGGATAAATTGTTTACAACACTACTGTGTCTGTGCGAAATTAGCCCAGATGCCTGTCAGTGGACAGGAAGTCAATGTATTGTGTATCTGGGGATCTGCAGGAATAAGAATCTTTTAGACACTTCCTGACTGTGCACAAAGATTGAACCTTTCTCCTGCGCAACTTGCCGTTCTAGTTCAGTTTAATTTAGTTTTTTGACACGTGCACCGAGGAACAGTGAAAAGCTTTTGCAGCATGCTAACCAGTCAGTGGAAAGTCTATACATGATTATAATCGACCCATACACAGTGTACAGACACATGAGAAATGGAATAACATTTAGTGCTATATTAAGTCCAGTAAAGTCCAATTAAAGATGGTCCAATGGTCTCCAGTGAGGTAGACAGTAGCTCAGGACCGTTCTCTAGTTCATGATACGATAGCCTGGGAAGAAACTGTCCCTGAATCTGGAGGTATGTGTTTTCACACTTCTGTACCTCTTGCCTGATGGGAGTGGAGAGAAGAGGAAGTGACCAGGGTGAGACTGGTCCTTGATTGTGCTGCTGGCCTTGCCGAGGCAGCGTGGTGTAAGTGAGTCAGTAATCTCCCAGTGTCGATGCTGTGGGTCTCCCTCTTCTCTCTCCTTTTCCTCTTATTCCTGTGGCTCCTGCTGTTCATTCTCTTGTTGCTTAGTAATGCAATTAGGAGTAGATAACCACAAAAGCAGAAGGAACTGCAGATGCTGGTTTACCAAGGAAAGGCATAAAATGCTGTAGTAACTCAATGGGCCAAGCAGCATCCCTGGTGAACATGGATAGGTAACGTTTTGGGTCAGACTGGCAGAAGATCTGTCTGGTATCATCAGGAGGACAACACAGAAATGGCAGGCATTGCACTTTCAGCCTGGGATGGGCAACAATTGTACTTACTGAGCTACTTGTGTTGCTGCACTCTCTTTTGTATTGGTCCTTACTTGCTGTCTGAAATACTTACTTTGGCCTGAAATATCAACTGCTTCTTTTCCCACAGATGCTGCCTGACCAGCAGTGTGTTTTCAGCATTTTATGATGATATATTTATTGACTTTTATTATTAAAAAGTTAATGAATGAGCTGCCAGATTATTGACAATGCATCTGGGGAATGTATTTTTGTATGCATGTATTTGTAAGAGATAGGTACATCTGTAGACACAAAGTGCTGGAGTAACTCAACAGGTCAGGCAGCGTCTCTGGAGAACATGGATAGGTGATGTTTTGGATCAGGACTGCTTCTTCAGACTTATTGTGGGGGAGAGGAAAGATAGCTGGAGGACAGGTGGGGCAGGACAAAGCCTGGCAAATAATAGATGGAGGAAGGAACTGCAGATTCTGGTTTAAATCAAAGATAGACACAAAATGCTGGAGTAACTCAGCGGGACAGGCAGCATCTCTGGGGAGAAGGAATGGGTGATGTTTCGGGTCGAGGGCCTTCTTCAGACTGATATGTGGACACAGGTGAGGGGGTTTGATAGGCAGATGGTTGGGCAAACGCTAGAGATGAAAAGATAAGGTGTGAGACAAAAGCTTTGAAGAGTTGCGAATTGCGAAGCTTGCAAAAGGAAGGTAGGTGTAAGATGAAGGGGAACAATAGATGCAAGTAGTGGGGCGGGGAGAAAGGGGGGAGGGGGGGCTTGGGGGAAGACGAGGGAGCGGCTGGGGGTTGTGTAGTTACCTAAAGTTGGATAATTCAATGTTCATATTGTTGGGTTTAGGCCACCCAAATGGAATATGAAGTTCAGATTCTTCAGTCTTAAGAAGGGTCTCGACCCGAAACGCCACCCATTGATCAGTCTGAAGAAGGGTCTCAGCCCAAAACGTCACCCATTCCTTCTCTCCAGAGATGCTGCCTGTCCCGCTGAGTTACTCCAGCATTCTGTGCCTATTTTTGGTTTAAACCAGCATCTGCAGTTCCTTCCTACGCATGAAATGTTGTTCCTCCAGTTTGTGTGAGGCCTTATTCTGGCAATGGAGGAGACCCAGCACAGCATTTCATTGTCATTCCCAAGCTTTTTTTTTCACAATGCCACACTTTCTCTCCTTTGGTCTCAGAAGAAAGTAGATACAACACATTGGTGGCTTATGATTCCATAAAATACAAATGCCTGAGAAGTGTCCTGATTTTGGCAAATCTGTTATGAAGTTTGTTCATTTCAAATACGCAAGCAAAGTTCATTGACTGTGGAATACTTGTCTTAATTGTGTCAGCAGAATTCTGTCATATAGTTCCGTGATACTGGAGGTGGTTCAGTGTTTGTAGTTGTGTACGTTTATAAAGAACATGGTCTTTGTGTGGCTACAAACACAGTTTTGCAGGAATGTTGAGAAAATCTAAGAATCTGACTGATAACAACTGAATAAAAGGAACTAGACTAATGAGAAGTTGAAATCAAGTCAAATACAGGTATGTCAAAATAAACTTAGAAATGTGGTTCCAGGAAGTTTATACAACCATGAACTACATGGTTCGCTAGAAAGTGGATTGTGTGGTGCCCTTCATCTGAAGGCTCATTGCACAAAGTGGAATGAGGTATATGCACATCATCTGTTTCCACCTGCAGCAATATTCAATATTCCAAGCTCAAAATTCCAAGCCACAACCAAAGCCAACAGTCTCAGTGTAATTATAAGCACAGCAGCTTCTTCCCGGCACCATCAGGCTATTAAACACTACAACCTCCAAATAGGCTCTGAACGTCATAGGCTTGGAGGCATTATTTTTTTACTTTGCACTATTATTATTTACTTGCCTGTTTTATGTACTCTACAGATGTGCTGGCGCATCAATTCGCTGCTGTAAAATGCCCCCAAATCTTGATGGGTGGCAGGAAAATCAGGAGGGAGTTGAATGGCAAGTATGAGAGAATATGTTGCAGGAAAATCTCACTGGATAGGCTGGATTTATTTTCCTTGGATTGGATGAAACTGAGGGGATTTCTTGTAGCAATATATGAAGTGATGTGGTGCATACAGAGAGAGTGCATAGTGAGTAATGTATCTCTTTAGCAGAACTATCCAATACTATATGGAAAGAGCTTAAGGTGCAGAAGGGTGGGGTGCGGTGGGGTGGGGAGGAATCCATGTTCTTTACCCTGACGTTGGTTGCAATCTGGAATACACTGCCTGGGAAAGTGATGCAAGCAGGTTCTTTCACAAAGTATCTGCATGAGCACTTGAATTGTCAAGGTAAAGAAGACTGTATAGCAAGGGCAGGTTAATGGAATAGGGGCACCAGATTGTTGGCATAGGCATGATGGACTGAAGGGCCTGTTTCTGTGGAGTGTGGCTCCCTTGATATATGATTTTATTCTTCACAATTCCATGATTTTCAATCCATGTTTTAGGGGAACTGGTCTCTTTAATTCTGTCCATTTCACTGAACATTGGTACTAAGCAGGGATGCCTACAAAATTAGGAGGTAAGCTATCATATAGTAAAGCATTAAAAAATGAACATTTCTGTGATTTATTTGTTGTGGGCATATATCTTATACCAGCAGATTGGGGATTTAGCAACATCAGGGATGTATGCTGGCGAATTCCTTCAATAGTATAAACTAACAAAAGAAAAATACGATATTTGGCCCACAGCTACAGCACATAGTATTTGCATCACTGTTTCCTTGGGGATAACATGAACACAGATGGGGGATGGGGGAAATGAATGCTTCCTGTTCCATGAGAGTGAGGATTACAGTGTCTCCAGTGTGAACATGATTGCACAAAAAATACATAGGGTTTATCTGCAGCATCACTTTTGAGAGAAAATGCACTGAAATTGTCTGCTGGAGTAACTGATCTATTATAAAAACAGTCCTGAAGTCTATTCACCCTTCCACTAAATATTTCGAATCAAGCAAGGTAAGGTTACTCGGGGAAAAATGATGAAAATTCGGACTCATTTGGCCATTTTAAGAGCACATGCTCTTTATTTCTTCCCACTTAGCAGTTAAATATTAGCCCAGACTGGTGGCACAAGAACAAAGTGCATGACTCGCTCCATTTGGTCCTTCTCATTGTCTTGCTGCTGGTTTAAATTAATTTTGTTGTTTTGGATGTCTGCCATGTTGTTGTTGTAATTTTCAATAATAATCTCCCTACTAGTTTTTTGACAGTTATAAAATTAGGAATACTAAATTACCATTAACATGAATGCGGCATGTATTTCTCCCGTGCTGCCCTTTGGTGGGGAGCAGCCACAATTTTTACTTTGACTAACAAATCTAGCCACATACTGATTTCATTAGTCATCATATCCATTCTGTTAAACAAATCCTACTTAAAACTTATGCAAGTTGCTTGGGAATGGGACGATTTTCTTACACTTGGAACGATCTACGAGAGAACAGTTTCATCTGCTATGCTTTTGCCAGTTTGAAGATAATCTATATTGAATAAGTGACGTTAAACAAGCTATTAGATTGAAGAATGGTGTGGCTGCACTATTCACAGTTGGTATAAAGAGATGCTTCCTGCAGCTGAAGCTTTTGGAGATATATCACTAACACTGGCACTTAATTAACCAGTTGTTCTTTGTTTCCAATCTCTTAGTATATTAAATCTGGAGCAAATTCCTCACACATGTACAAAATCAGTAAATTCGACCTGGGTGTGGATGTTTGACTTTCAACACAAGTTTTTGGATAAAGGAACTGTGGTGAAATTTACCACTTCAAATCAAAATCATCTGTAACATTTTTATTGTTGGGTCCAAATGTATGTTGTGTCAGTGCAATAATTTATCACTCACATGAGCACAGCCAAATTATTTTTTAGGCGTCTCTTTTCTAAAACTTTATGATTCAGTTTGAATTAAGTTTTATGTATTAAATAATTAGCCTGTTGTGCAGATTATCATCTGTTAATAAATAGGAGCCCTGGGAATGTGTTAAAACAACCATAATGTGCCAGGTCATTAAGTAATTTTCCAACACAATTCTTTGATAATGTGAGGATTGGTTCTAACAGCCGTTAATGATCAAAAAGCAGAAAACTACTGCTTTTCGATCAATAACGGCTGATCAAAGTTACTTGATTTAAGATATATAAGAAAGACAAATAATAATAGTGCAAAGTAAAAAAATAACACCTCCAAGCCTATGTAGTTCAGAGCCTATTTGGAGGTTGTAGTGTTTAATAGCCTGATGGTGCCGGGAAGAAGCTACTTCCCAGCACTTATAATTACACTGAGACTGTTGGCTATGGTTGTGGCTTGGAATTCTGAGCTTGGAATATTGAATATTGATGCAGGTGGAAACAGATGATGTGCATATACTTCAGGTGAACTCGCACTTTGTGCAATGAGCCTTCAGAGGAAGTGTCCTACACAAGTGTAATCCACTTTCTAGCGAACCGTGTAGTTCATGTAGTTCATGGTTGTATAAACTTCCTGGAACCACATTTCTAAGTTTATTTTGCCATACTTAAATTTGACTTGATTTGAACTTCTCATTAGTCTGGATCCTTTTATTCAATTTTTATCAGTTGGGTTCTCCCAGGTCATATATTCCTCTTTCTCCCTGGACCTTCACTCTTGACTCCTTAAATTTTCCCAAACATTCCTGCAATACTGCTTTGTAGCCACACAAAGACCATGTTCTTTATAAACTTACATAACTACAAACACTGAACGACCTCCAGTATCACTGAACTATATGACAGAATTCTGCTGGCACAATTAAGACAAGTATTCCACAGTCAATGAACTTTGCTTGCATATTTAAAATGTACAAACTTCACAACAGATTCGCCAAAATCAGGACTCTTCTCAGGCATTTGTATTTTATGGAATAATAAGCCACCAATGTTTTGTTTCGACTTTCTTCTGAGACCAAAGGAGAGAAAGTGTGGCATTGTGAAAAAAAAACTTGGGAATGATAATGAAATACTGTGCGGGGTCTCCTCCATTGCCAGAATGAGGCCACATGCAATATATGATGCACATATTATTAATACAGTTTCTTTAGGGACATGCTTGACCATTATCCTACAACTTGCATGGGTTGGCTGTGCAAATTATCATGATTGCACATATATCCTTTTCATGTCACAATATCCAAACATTGAAAACCTATCTCAGTAGAATTGGATTAAGCTTCTTTTGCGATCCAGCAGATCATGGGTACTGGAAAGGACCTGCCCCATACGTTTAGTCACCTTTTCAAAGAATCGAGGACAGTCAAAAGCCCATAACGTTCTTAAAAATTAAGAGAACTGAAATCAATTTTCAGTTATTATATATTGAAGTATTCTGAAACCAATATGAAACAATCTTACTTGGATTCCTGAAATTAAAGCATATAATTAGTTAGTTACCCAATTGTAGCTAATTACAAAACTCAATTACTGGATCTAAACATCTATCCATTTCTTAAGAAAAAATTAACATTTTTTTTAAAGCCAAAGTGTCCAATTAACATTCACACAATAATTCACAATATAACATGATTTTAAAATCTAATTGTCATTAATTTATAGGCCAAATTGAAGGAATTTAGTGTTTAATGCCTGTAGATTAATGGCCATTTAAATCAGCTTGTGAGTGGGATTTTCTAGAACGTGATGGATTAGAACGTTGCGGTTGCGGTGAATTTAAACCCCCATATCGGCAGGAAAAATTCTGCCGGTTTGTATGGGGAATATATCACCGTTTCGCAACATTAAATGTTGATTAAGGTCATCTAAAAAACAAGTTTATATGTAAAAATAAACAGCTTTCACTTACCTGTCCCCTACGTAAAATCCGTCCCCGTTGTCGGCGTTCACGGCATTAGGAGCTAATTTTTATTTTACTCCAGCGCTGAAATAGTCGGGCTATTTTTTAAAAAAAATTAACTTACCGGCAGTCGGAACGAATCTCCAGAAATAGCTCGCACTCTGAGAAAATAAAGCTCTGGATTGCAAGGGAAAACCGCATTTTAACCCCGTCCCCCCCTCAAAGGCGCCAAAGTCGCACACGCGGCCAGTGACAGAACTGCAGCACTGTTAAAGGTAAGTTTTGTAACATACCTAACCTATGTTCTCCAGAGATGTTGCCTGACCCACTGAGTTACTCCAGCACTTTGTACCTTTTTTTTGGAAACCAGCATCTGCAGTTCCTTTTTTAAGCGTCCTAAATGTTTATTTAATTGAACCAAGAGTCCCAGATTAAGTTTAGTTTAGTTTAGTATAGAATTGTCTTGTGTTCTGAGATACACTGAAAAGCTATTGTTTGTGTACTATCCAGTCAAAAAAAAGATTAATAATGTTAATATTTCATTTCCTGTTTCATTTCTGGACTGCCCTTACACATCCAACCTTTGATTACAGTTATTAAAATGAAGCTCCTTGACATATTACCCAGCATATTTAAGTCCATTTCGCTGCATATTTTTTGATGCACACTTTTGAAAAAAATAAGTTTTCCTGTTGTACATAATTGATAGAGAATTTTAGAGTGTGACATTCTATCTTGCAATAACAAAGGCATTTTGGAATTAAATTCCCAATCTATTACTCTGCAGATAAAATGCAAATGTATATAATGTAATAAGAAATAATTAATTTTAATCATAAAGAGCAATCGATACAAATGCAAATGGCCTGAATTCAGGAAAATGTAATAGCTGACTGATTGGGAACTTTATAATTTGGTATGTGTGTGATAATTAATCATTTTAAATTGTTCTGAATTGGTGATCAAGCTCCTTTTGAGATACCCAAAGTTCATGCTCACTGGAAAGGACCTAGTGTACTCGCTGTTTAGTCACCTTTTCAAAGAATAGATGACTAATTAGGTGAAATAGTAAATTTGTGAAAAATAATCTATTGGTTCTCGATCCATATTCTTACTTCTCTGCCCTCTTTCGGTAAAGTGAAATTGTATGAAGTCATATGAGGTCGTCTACACCAATATTGCCAGCAGAATTCCAAAGGTGGTATTCATGACATTTGGAATAAATGCTGTATTATCAGAGAAAGACTATTTCATTACATCACGTTGTGCAAAGGCAGAACTGAATCTATTTATTTTGGACGCAAAGTTCAACTGTTACGTAGAATTTCCAACTATTGGCGTTTAATAGTTCGTCCAACAAACTCAGTATCATCACATCGAAGAAAGTTGGGTCATGGTGAATTTAATTATTATTATTATTATTATTATTATTATTATTATTATTATTATTATTGATTCAAAGGACGTGGGCTTCACAGGCTGAGCCAGCACTTAATTGTCCATCCCTAATTGCGTTTGAGAAGGTGATGATGAGCTGCCATCCTGAATCACTGCAGTACTTGAGGTTTGGACATACTCATAATGCAGCGAGTTCCAGGATTCTGACCAAGCGATGGCGAAGGAATGGTGATATACAGTATTCCCAAGTTAGGATAATGTGTGGCTTGGGTGTGTGCAGCCTCCAGGTAATGATGTTACTATGCTTTTGTTAGCCATGTCCTTCTACCTGGTGGAGGTCATGGGTCTGGAAGGTGCTATCCAAACAGCTTAGATGAGTTGCTGCAGTGTATCTTATAGGTGGTGCAAACTGCTGTTACTGTGTGTTGGTGGTGGAGTGAATAAATAATTGTGGATGGGGTGCCTACAAGCAGGCTGCTATGTCTATATGGTGTTGGTCTTCTTGAGTGTTGTTGGAACTGCACTCTTCCAGCCAAATGGAAAATATTCCATCACACTCCTGCCTTGAACCTTATAGAAACATAGAAACATAGAAATTAGGTGCAGGAGCAGGCCATTCGGCCCTTCGAGCCTGCACCGTCATTCAATATGATCATGGCTGATCATCCAACTCAGTATCCTGTACCTGCCTTCTCTCCATACCCCCTGATCCCTTCAGCCACGGATTGTGGCCAAGCTTTGGGAAATTAGGAGGTGAGTTATTTGCCGATAGATTTGCCTTCTTAATTTTTGTACTGGATCAGAAGTAACCAGAATTAAGTTAAAGACCTTTTTCTTATTTAAGGAATATCTTCCAAATGACATAACTATAGTGAAACGCAAAGTACTGGAGATTATCCACCTCATTTGGAGACCCTCAGACTGTACTGGCTTAATCTTGCACTAAACATTATTCCCTTATCGTGTAACTGTACACTGTGAATGGCTCAATAGACAATATACAATAGACAATAGACAATAGCTGCAGGAGTAGGCCATTCGGCCCTTCGAGCCAGCACCACCATTCAATGTGATCATGTCTGATCATTCCCAATCAGTACCCCGTTCCTGCCTTCTCCCCATATCCCCTGACTCTGCTATTTTTAAGAGCCCTATCTAGCTCTCTCTTGAAAGCATCCAGAGAACCTGCCTCCACCACCCTCTGAGGCAGAGAATTCCACAGACTCACCACTCTCTGTGAAAAAAAGTGTTTCCTTGTCTCCGTTCTAAATTGCTTACTCCTTATTCTTAAACTGTGGCCACTGGTTCTGGACTCCCCCAACATCGGGAACATGTTTCCTGCCTCCAGCGTGTCCAAACCCTTAACAATCTTATATGTTTCAATGAGATCCTCTCATCCTTCTAAACTCCAGAGTGTACAAGCCCAGCTGCTCCATTCTCTCAGCATATGACAGTCCCGCCATCCCGGGAATTAACCTTGTAAACCTACGTTGCACTCCCTCAATAGCAAGAATGTCCTTCCTCAAATTAAGGGACCAAAACTGCACACAATACTCCAGGTGTGGTCTCACAAGGGTTCTGTACAACTGCAGACGGACCTCTTGGCTCCTATATTCGATTTCTCTTGTTATAAAGGCCAACATGCCATTCACTTTCTTCACTGCCTGCTGTACCTGCATGCTTACTTTCATAGACTGATGAACAAGGACCCCCAGATCCCGTAGTACTTCCCCTTTTCCCAACTTGATGCAATTTAGATAGTAATCTGCCTTCCTGTTTTTGCTACCAAAGTGGATAACCTCACATTTATCTGAATTAAACTTCATCTGCCATGCATCTGCCCACTCACCCAACCTGTCCAAGTCACCCTGCACTCTCATAGCATCCACCTCACAGTTCACACTGCCCCACGCAGCTTTGTGTCATCTGCAAATTTGCTTATGCTACTTTGAATTTCTTCATCCAAATCATTGATGTATATTGTAAATAGCTGCGGTCCCAGCACCGAGCCTTGTGGTACCCCACTAGTCACTGCCTGCCATTCTGAAAGGGACCCGTTAATCCCTACTCTTTGTTTCCTGTCTGCCAACCACTTCTCTATCCATGTCAGCACTACCCCCAATACCATGTGCCCTAATTTTGCCCACTAATCTCCTATGTGGGACATTATCAAATGCTCTCTGAGCATCCACTGGCTCTCCCTTGTCCATTTTCCTAGTTACATCTTGACAAAATTCCAGAGGATTAGTCAAACATGGTTTCCCCTTCGTAAATCCATGCTGACTCAGACCTATCCTGTTACTGCTAACCAAATGTTTGGCTATCTCATATTTTATAATTGACTCCAGCATCTTCCTCTGGCTAACTGGTCTATAATTCCCTGTTTTCTCTCTCTCGCCTTTCTTAAAAAGTGGGATAAAATTAGCTACCCTCCAATCCACAGGGACTGATCCTGATTCAATAGAACATTGGAAAATTATCACCAATGCATCCACGAATTCTAGAGCCACTTCCTAAGTACCCTGGGATGCAGACCATCAGGCCCTGGGGATTTATCAGCCTTCAGTCCCATCAGTCTATCTAACAACATTTCCTGCCTAATGTGGCTTTCCTTCAGTTCATCCGTCACCCCAGATCCTCTGGCCACTGCTATATCAGGAAGATTGTTTGTGTCCTCCTTAGTGAAGACAGATCCAAAGTACCTGTTCAACTTAGTTCCCATTCCTTGTTCCCTATAATAAATTCATCTTTTTCGGTCTTCAAGGGTCCAACTTTGGTCTTAACTAATTTTTTCCTCTTCACATACCTAAAGAAGCTTTTACTATCCTGCTTTATATTCTTGGCTAGCTTACCTTCGTATCTCATCTTTTCTCCCCGTATTATATTTTTGGTTATCTTCTGTTGCTCTTTAAACATTACCCAATCCTCTTGCTTCCCGCTCACCTTTGCTACCTTGTACTTCTTCGCTTGAATTTTTATACTGTAATTGTAATCATTGTATTGCTCGATTGTAATCATGCATTGTCTTGCTGCTGACTGGTTAGCATGCAACAAAAGCTATAAATGTGACAATAAACTAAACTAAAATAACTTAGCAGGTCTGGCAGCATCTGTGGAAGGAAAGGATAGGTGACATTTCAGGTCAGAACCCTTCTTCAGACTGACCCAATCCAAAACGACGCCTATCCATTCCCTCCACAGACAGCTGCCTGGTCTGCTGAGTTACTCCAGCACTTTATGTTTTGTTCAAGGTTTCAGCATCTGCAGTTCCTTGTATCATCATAACTCTCGTGTGTTCCGCACAAGCCAATGTGACTTTAAAAATACATATTACTCATAATATTTCAATGGTTCAATGCTTATTTCTTATCACATGTTCTGACGTACGGTGAATTTTTAAAAATTGCATACAGTTCAGTAAATTATTACTATACATAAACACAAACTTAGATTAAGTACAATGTGTATAGAAACAGCCCGCTGAGACCGTATACAAGAGTCGCCAGGTTTGACGCCATTTTCAAAGTTTATGGATTTATGGTTTTCTACAATGGAAATAAAAGGACCTGTTCAAAATGGGAAATGTATTGTACAATATAATTCATAGAATATTATGTTTCCGATACTGAATTGTAATGAACAGCTTCTTATTGATGCACAATATAATTGCTCTGAAATCACAAAATAAATCCTTAGCTCAATTACATGTTATCCTGGCTATGTCTCGTCTTGGGTTTTTTTAAGAGAATTGTTGAAGAAATGCAAGCTTGATGCTGACACACATTTAGGCTCATGTGACAAATGGTCCATCTGTTTGTTTATCGAAGTCTTTAAACTGTGGTTCAGAAATTTGATTATGACATTTCAAATGTGCAGAAAGAGAGGGAAAGTCTGAAGGAATTATCTGTGCTAAATGCAACACCTTTATAATAGCCAGGCATTGCAGGAAAATGTTGGCTTATCTGCTGATACTGCACACATGAATGCCAGGAACTTTGTGATATCAGCATAATGTTCCAAACTGCTAGAGTCACAGAATGATAGATTCAAACGGTATGGCATCAGGCTGTTCGGCCCAACTCCTCCGTGTTGACCAAGATGCCCCAGTGCTCGTCCTATTTGCCTGCATTTGGCTCTTATCCCTCTAAACCTTTCCTATCCATGTCAAATATCTTTTAAATTGTCATTACTGTACCTGCGTCAACTAACTTCTGTGGCAGCTCGTTCCATATTTTTGGGAAATGATTAATGCTTTTTTTTTCAAAGGTCAACAAAGTAAGATTTTGAATCACAAGATCCTCTTCCTAAAATGACAAACTAATTGGTTTGCATTCATAGTCCAGGAATCCAAACTGTGTTCAGTAATCTCGCAGGGAAATGCATCTTTTAGCATGGCAGGTTTTGTTTTGCCAGGATGAGGCCTTTGTCCATCATGTGAGCTACTCTTCGCCAGTTAAAAGAAGAACCGATTGCGATGGACTACTTTTGTAAAGAGGAATGGATTACAAACTTGTTCTAGAAACAAGGAAGTGCAGATGCTGGTTTACCGAGGAAAGACACAAAATGCTGGAGCAACTCAGTGGCTCAGACAGCATCGCTGGAGAATATGGATAGGTGACGCTTTGGGTCAGAGCCCTTCTTCAGACTAAAGAAGGGTTCCGACCTGAAACATCACCTTCAAACATGTTTTACCTGACACGATTTTTCCTGCAAAACAACACAATACTCTGCATTCACCTTTTGCCACATTCTATCAGTATTGCCTGCATCAAGTTCAGCCAATGGGAAATGTTTTTTGGGGGGTTTTGCCACTCTATGACAACATCATCTTCATGGAATGTAAAAAAGCTGCTGGATGTGTTTAGCTTATTATTATCTTTAAAACATTTCCTTGTATTTAATATGTGAATAATTGTGTCTGATGATAATGCCAATTTTGTCTTAAAGATATACATTTCCCATTTTTGATCTTTCAAAAAGGAGTGAATAATGCATAACTTTCCCGGTAAGTAACTGAAGTGTCTCTACGTCATATGTTCTTGACTTATTTTAAACCATATGTTGGCAGAGTCTGCAGGAATATAAACATTTCCAACTGTTAGTTCCAACTTTGCTTCCCTGTTGGGTGTGAATCTCTGTTCCAGTTATATTGTTGTACAAGACGGTGAGGCCACACTTGGTGTATTGTATTCAGTTTTGGTCACCCTGCTATAGGAAGGATGCCAAGGTTGTTGCCAGGATTCAAGGGCCTGAGCTTTAGGCAGTCTAGGCCTTTATTCCTTGCAGTGCTGGAGGCTGAGGGGTGATCTTACAAAGGTATGTGAAATTATGAGGGGAAGGTAGTGTGAATGCACAGAGTCTTTTACCCTGGTAGGCGAATCAAGAACTAGAAGGCACAGGTTTACATTGAGGGGGGAACTATGGAGCGTCTATTTCACACACAGGGTGGTGGGTTGCAATCAGTGCAATTGAAGAAAGTAAAGGATGATGAACTAAAAAAGACACATGCTGCAGATGCTGGTTTATAACAAAATGACACAGAGTGCTGGATTATGTTAGTGGGTCAGGCAGCATCCCTGGAGATCATGGATAGGTGACGTTTTGGGTCGCGACCCTGCTTCAGATTGATGCAATGACGAACTTCATTATCAACAGTTTGCACACTTTGCAAATACACAGGCCATCGACAGATTTACTCACATCTATCAGCAGAAAAATAACCAAAAAATGACTTCACAAATCTCCTAGGGAATTGTGCATAATGTGTCAGTAGGCTGTTAGACTGTTATAAGTATATAAACGTAATTGATTAGTGGAGGTGTATCTATTCTTCAAAACAATGTTTTCAAAGGATCTACATCATATTGCTGTCTGAAGAAGGGTCTCGACCCAAAATGTCACCCATTCCTTCTCTCCAGAGATGCTGCCTGTCCCGCTGAGTTACTCCAGCATTTTGTGCCTGCATCATACTGCGTCTATGTCTATTCTCTGTCCTGTTGTAGGGTCTCGACTTGAAACATCAACCATTGCTTTGCCTCTGCAGATGCTGCCTGACTCACTGAAATCCTGCAGCAGCTTGTTATTTGCTCCAGATTCCAGCATCTGCAATCTCATATGTCTCCACCATACTCCACCATACTTTATTGCTATACTAGACCAGGTGGGACCCGTTGGGCCCCTGTCACACAGGAGCCTGGTTCCCCAACGCAACCCGTTCCCCAATGCAATATTCCACCACTCACCTGTTCCCCCAATGCAACACGTCCCCCCAACGCAATATTGCACCACACGTATAGCCCCCAACTGCGCAGGCACGGCTCCTTTCCCCTCATCCCCCAGCACTCTCTCCCCTTCTTCTTCACCCTCCCTCTTCTTTCCTTCTTTTTTCTGGCTACTTTGTACGCAAAGGATGATGCGTACAAAGTAGCCAGAAAAAGCAGCATACCAGAGGACTGGGAGAAATTCAGAGACCAGCAGAGGAGGACAAAGGGCTTAATTAGGAAAGGAAAAATAGATTATGAAAGAAAACTGGCAGGGAACATAAAAACTGACTGCAAAAGTTTTTATAGATATGTGAAGAGAAAGAGGTTAGTTAAAACAAATGTAGGTCCCTTGCAGTCAGAAACAGGTGAGTTGATCATGGGGAACAAGGATATGGCGGACCAATTGAATAACTACTTTGGTTCCGTCTTCACTAAGGAAGACATAAATAATCTGCCGGAAATAGCAGGGGACTGTGGGTCAAAGGAGGAATTGAGTGAAATCCAGGTCAGTCGGGAAGTGGTGTTGGGTAAATTGAATAGATTAAAGGCCGATAAATCCCCAGGGCCAGATAGGCTGCATCCAGAGTACTTAAGGAAGTAGCTCAGGAAATAGTGGATGAATTAGTGATAATCTTTCAAAACTCTTTAGATTCTGGAGTAGTTCCTGAGGATTGGCGGGTAGCAAATGTAACCCCTCTTTTTAAGAAGGGAGGGAGAGAGAAACTGGAATTACAGACCAGTTAGTCTAACATCGGTAGTGGGGAAACTGCTAGAGTCAGTTATTAAAGATGGGATAGCAGCACATTTGGAAAGTGGTAAAATCATTGGACAAAGTCAGCATGGATTTACAAAAGGTAAATCATGTCTGACGAATCTTGTGGAATTTTCGAGGATGTAACTAGTAGCGTGGATAAGGGAGAACCAGTGGATGTGGTATATCTGGACTTCCAGAAGGCTTTCGACAAGGTCCCACATAAGAGATTAGTATACAAACTTAAAGCATACGGTATTAGGGGTTCAGTATTGATGTGGATAGAGAACTGGCTGGCAAACAGGAAGCAAAGAGTAGGAGTAAACGGGTCCTTTTCACAATGGCAGGCAGTGACTAGTGGGGTACCGCAGGGCTCAGTGCTGGGACCCCAGCTATTTACAATATATATTAATGATCTGGATGAGGGAATTGAAGGCAATATCTCCAAGTTTGCGGATGACACTAAGCTGGGGGGCAGTGTTAGCTGTGAGGAGGATGCTAGGAGACTGCAAGGTGACTTGGATAGGCTGGGTGAGTGGGCAAATGTTTGGCAGATGCAGTATAATGTGGATAAATGTGAGGTTATCCACTTTGGTGGCAAAAACAGGAAAGCAGACTATTTGGTGGCCGATTAGTCAATGGTACACCAGTCATGAAAAAGCGTATGTTAGCTTTCATAGCAAAAGGATTTGAGTACAGGAGCAGGGAGGTTCTACTTCAGTTGTACAGGGTCTTGGTGAGACCACACCTGGAGTATTGCGTACAGTTTTGGTCTCCAAATCTGAGGAAGGACATTATTGCCATAGAGGGAGTGCAGAGAAGGTTCACCAGACTGATTCCTGGGATGTCAGGACTGTCTTATGAAGAAAGACTGGATAGACTCGGTTTATACTCTCTGGAATTTAGGAGATTGAGAGGGGATCTTATAGAAATTTACAAAATTCTTAAGGGGTTGGACAGGCTAGATGCAGGAAGATTGTTCCCGATGTTGGGGAAGTCCAGGACAAGGGGTCACAGCTTAAGGATAAGGGGGAAATCCTTTAAGACCGAGATGAGAAAGACTTTTTTCACACAGAGAGTGGTGAGTCTCTGGAACTCTCTGCCACAGAGGGTTGTTGAGGCCAGTTCATTGGCTATATTTAAGAGTGAGTTGGATGTGGCCCTTGTGGCTAAGGGGATCAGAGGGTATGGAGAGAAGGCAGGTACGGGATACTGAGTTGGATGATCAGCCATGATCATATTGAATGGCGGTGCAGGCTCGAAGGGCTGAATGGCCTACTCCTGCACCTAATTTCTATGTTTTCTAGTCCTACCTCACGATCCCAACCCTGACCTCCTGTCTCTTAAGAATATCGAACTGTAGAGCACATGAACAAGACATAGTGTTTTAACAATAAATATGAGTAAATTTTGAGAAAAGATTTACCTAATTTAAAGTATTTCATTTGTAACAATGCTAAAAATGTTGCTGGAATAAACTAGTTAAAAAATGAGTGTACAATAGCATAATGTTTAATTTACTGGACCAGTGGTCTGGAACATGAGTGTGAATCCCACCATCGAATTTAAATTCAAACAGTTAAATAAATTAAAAATAAATTTAAAAGAACATTAGTCTCGGTAACAATACCTTGGAACTACTGGTTTGTTGTAAATATCCTTTTTGTTAATGAAAGCCGTACAAAAATGAAATGTGCCTCCCTTGTTCTAGTTTAATGGGGCGGCAACTCCCCTGCAGCCGGTAGAGCTGCTGCCTCACAACGCCAGAGACCCGGGTTAGATCCTAACCCTAGGCGCTGTCCTGTGTGGCATCTGCATGTTCTCCCTGTGACTGCGTGGGTTTCCTCCGGGTTACCAGTTTTTTCCCCACATCACAAAGATGTTCGGGTATGTAGCTTAATTGGCCTCTGTAAATTGTCCCTAGTGTGTGGGGAGTGAATGAGAAAGTTGGATAACATAAAACTAGTGTGAATGGGTGATCAATGGTCGGCACGGACTCAGTGGGCCAAAGTGCCAGTTCCCGAGCTGTATCTTTCAATCAATCGATCAATATAAGTGACCCTGGACTTAATCATGTGGATGAACTTGAAGTGTTTCCTCAGTTGAGGCAAGCATGGAAAATACAGTGGCTTCCAAAAGTATTCATACCCCTTGAACCTTTCCACATTTTGTCACGTTACAACCACAAACGTAAATGTATTTTATTGGGATTTTATGTGATAGAACAACACAAAGTGGTGCATAATTGTGAAGTGGAAGGAAAATGATACATGGTTTCCAAATTTTATTACAAATAAAAAACAGAAGTCACCTAATTTACTAATTAGGTGACTTCTGAAGGCAATTGGTTGCACTGGATTTTATTTAGGGGTATCAGAGTAAAGGGGGCTGAATACTTTTGCACGCCACACTTTTCAGTTTTTTATTTGTAAGAAGATTTGAAAACCATATATCATTTTCCTTCCACTTCACAATTATGCGTCACTTTGTGTTGGTCTATCACATACAATCCTAATAAAATACATTTACGTTTGTGGTTGTAACGTGACAAAATGTGGAAAAGTTCAAGGGGTATGAATACTTTTGCAAGCCACTGTACATAATGCCATTGCTAGTGACATGAACAACCTGTGATAGAACAAATAAATTTTAGTTGTGTAGAAATTCAGCCCATTCATTAGCACTAAATGTAATACCTGTGTAGTGTATGCTGTACAGTAAACCCTCACAATAACGGACCTTTGTATAGCGGATTTCGGTTATAGCAGACAGAGGCTCGTGTTAAACAGCCAACCCTCCCCCCCCCCCCCCCCACCCCCCCATCCACCCTCCACTTCCACCAGATACCCAAAGGCTTGGTGCCATGTAGTGAGCTGGTTGCAGGAGTGGAGAGAGCGAGCTGCATGAAGGCAGCGTGAGTATCCCTGGCACACCGCGTGTGGGGCCAGTGGCCCTGCGGCTTCCCAGCCTGTGAATTCCTACTTTTTTAACGCACCCAATGCTGTGGTTCTTCCCTTGGGTTAAACTTTTTAGGCGAGTGCAGGAGACTCTGTGCTCGCCACATGATCACCACATGGTCGCCACATGTTCGCTGGTGGCCTCTGGTGAGTCTCCTCCATGGTCGCAAGGAGTTCCTGTATTGTGGGAAATAGTCGATGCCTCAATATAGTCACCACAAATGTTTCCACATGTTGAAAATGTTTCTGCGACCAAAAATTGATCACCATGGAGAAATTGATACTTTTGTAGTCGCAGGTGCAGTTGTAGTGGGGTCGCCATGTAGTTATGGGTAGTCGAGCTAGTCGTAAGTAGATTTAGTTAATCGCCTTTGCTGACATTTTCATTGGCTCTTTGGGGGGGGAAAAAAGGTAAGCACGAGTTTTCAGAACCAAGGAGAAGCGACCGGTAATGTTAAATGCCCGCCAAACTTCACAGCTGTGTATCTCTGGCTTATTAAAAGTTGTGTGGCTTCTTAAAAGTGTCGCCACCGCTTATTCCCCCTCCCCCCCTTCCCCCTTCTACCCCCTTCTCTCCCCTTCTCCCCTCCTCTTTTAAAGGACTTACCGTACACTGTGCTGGCCGTCTTAACCTTCCTGCTCATCGCAGTGTGTGACTGTATCACCTTGGCTTTGCACCGTGTGAATTTCAGACAGCGCTCCCCCATTTCCCTGGCCCCCGCCTTTGCGATGTGTGTGTGTGTGTGTGTGTGTGTGTGTGTGTGTGTGTGTGTGTGTGTGTGTTCCACTCTGACACTCGCCGTTTCAGTTCCCGGTTTTTCAGCGAGTGCCGCGAACTTGACAGTCGCCGGCAGTCCACTGGAAAATCGCCCAAGTGGGACAGGCCCTTTAAGGGTGTTGCTGCCACTGGAACTGCTGGTGATGAATGTGCAGGCATATGACTTTTATTTTGAATGATGAAAGAAAGAACAGCTTGCTTTTTATTTCATGACTGCTTTTCAATGAAAATCTGCTGAAGTATAGTCAATGTTCTAACGGCTGAGGCGCACAGTGTGATAATGATAACCTGATTTTTATGATGTTGCTTGAGGGTTAATGTTGGCGAAGACACCAAAGATAATTCTACTGCTCCTGTTGACAATGGTTTACAGACACAAAAAGCTGGAGTCAGGCAGCATTTCTGGTGAAAGTGGATAGATGTTGTTTTGGGTCGTAAACTTCTTCAGACTGATTACACGGGGCAACGGAGAAAAATCTGCGTGAGAAGAGGGGGCCAGACAAATCACAACCAGCAGCAAATGTCCTCAGGTTATCTAAGGCTACTGCAGGAAATGGATCAGATGAAAAATTGTGGATGGAATTCAATGCCAAGTGCAAGGTGACATATTTTGGGAAATTATATAGGTTAGGGCATACACAGTAAATGATAGGGCACTAAAGGCTGGTGGGTGTATGGAACAGAGGAGGAGGTACAGTAGTTGAGGCTGGGACTATCCCATCGTTTAAGAAACAGTTAGACAGGTACATGGATAGGACAGGTTTGGAGAGATATAGACCAAGCACAGGCAAGTGGGATTAGTATAGCTGGGATTTAGTTGGCGGGTGTGGGCGAGTTTCCAAACTGTATCACTCTATGACTCTGAAGAATGTTAATGAACAACGACTTTGGGATCTATGTCCATGGTTCCCTGAAAGTAGAAACACAGATACATATGGTGTTAGGAAGGCACAGGGCATGCTTGCTACCGTAGATCAGGACATTGAATATAAAAGTTGGGCTACTGCAATTTTTACATTCACGTCAGAGGAGTAGAATTAGGCCATTTGGCCGATCAAGCCCACTCCACCATTCAATCATGGCTGATCTCTGCCTCCTAATCTAATTTTCCTGCCTTCTCCCCATAACCCGTTCTAATCAAGAATTTGTCTATCTCTGCCTTAAAAATATCCACTGACTTGGCCTCCACAGCCCTCTGTGGCAACGAGTTCCACAGATTAACTACGCTCTGACCAAAGAAGTTGCTCCTCACCTCCTTTCTAAAAGAGAGCTCTTTAATCCTCTGGTCCTAGACTTCCCCACCAGTGGAAACATCCTTTCCACATCCACTCTAACTATGCCTTTCATTATTCTGTAAGTTTCAATGAGGTTTCCCCTCAACCTACTAAACTCCAGAGAGTAGAGTCCCAGTACTGTCAAATGCTCATCATATGCTAACCCACTGATTCCTATAATCATTCTTGTAAACATTGATTACAAAACATTGGTTTAGCTACACCTGGAGTATAGTATGCGGTTGTGATTGCCGCACGAGAGGAAGTTTGTGGTTGCACTAGAGTGGGTGCAGGAGAGATTCGCCAGGATGTCGCTTGGATTGAAGGATTTTAGTTATGGGAAGAGATTGGGTAGGTGGGCTTGTTTTCCCTGGAGCGAAGCAGGATCCCCATTATCTTGGGATCAGAGATAGAAGTATATAACATTACAACACATAGATAGTCAGAATCTTTTTTCCCATGGAAGGGCTATCAAAAACAAGAAGGCACAGTTTTACTCTGAGGAATGAGATTTAAAGGGTTTACACAAAATATGGTTGATATTTTGGAAGGTGTTGTTTAAAGAGGTGATGCAATTAAGTGCAATTTTATGTTTAAGAGGTAATTAGGTAGACACTTGAATAGGCAAGACAACAAAGGATACTAGTGTTAGTGCGTGAAAATGGAGTTAGTGTAGATGGGTAAAAAAAAAATTTGACATGAGCATAGTGGGCTGGTGAGCCCATTTCTGTGCTGTACAACTCTATGGGATTTGCAACCCATGAACTGGACTGGTTGAGCAATAGCAAATGATGCAATTTCCCATTATTATACATGTTTTGGCCTCCCTAAATCAATGCTGCCCAAACTCACAGGCGAGCTAGGTCAGTCTAACCAAGAAGGCAGTGAATCACTGCGTTTGATAGTTGGGCCTCCTGAATCCAGCAAGTTGCCAATTATAGTAATTGTACGATTCCCCTGAGTGAGCCACTGCTGCTGACCTCACCTGGTGATGCGGTCACCGAGTGAAGCACAAGAGAAGGTAAACATAGAAACATAGAAAATAGATGCAGGAGTAGGCCATTCGGCCCTTCGAGCCTGCACCGCCATTCAATATGATCATGGCTGATCATCCAACTCAGTGTCCTGTACCTGCCTTCTCTCCATACCCTCTGATCCCTTTAGCCACAAGGGCCACATCTAACTCCCTCTTAAATATAGCCAATGAACTGGCCACAACTACCTTCTGTGGCAGTGAATTCCACAGATTCACCACTCTCTGTGTGAAAAATGTTTTTTTTTCATCTCAGTCCTAAAAGACTTCCCCTTTATCCTTAAACTGTGACCCCTTGTTCTGGACTTCCCCAACATCGGGAACAATCTTCCTGCATCTAGCCTGTCCAACCCCTTAAGAAATTCGTAAGTTTCTATAAGATCCCCCCTCAATCTTCTAAATTCTAGCAAAACTATCCAGTCTTTCTTCATATGAAAGTCCTGACATCCCAGGAATCAGTCTGGTGAACCTTCTCTGTACTCCCTCTAAGGCAAGAATGTCTTTCCTCAGATTAGGAGACCAAAACTGTACGCAATACTCCAGGTGTGGTCTCACCAAGACCCTGTACAACTGCAGTAGAACCTCCCTGCTCCTATACTCAAATCCTTTTGCTATGAATGCCAACATACCATTCGCTTTAAAGGTGGACTTCGCGCAGGGTCAACAAAAAGCTTTGCACTTATATTGCCTTTTTCATAGCATCTGAACTTCTGAAGTGGTTTATAGCCCATGATAAATATTGAAATGGACACACGAATATGGGCAGCACAGTGGTGTGGCGGTAGAGCTGTTGCCTTACACTGCCAGAAACCCGGGTTTGATCCTGACAACAGGTGCTGGCTGTGTGGAGTTTACATGTTCTCCCTGTGACCGCATGGGTTTTCTCTAGTTGCTCTGGTTTCCTCCCACATTCCAAAGATGTGTCCGTTTGTAGGTTAATTGGTTTCTGTAAATTGCCCCTAGTGTGTAGGATGCAGAAGTGGGATGACATAGAACAGTGAATGGGTGATTTGATGTTCGGTGTGGTCTCGATGGGTTAAAGGGTTTATTTCCACGCTGTGGCTATAAACTTGAAACAAAAATAGGAACAGGAGTAAGCCACTCAAGCCTGCCCCACCAATCAATACAATCGGTGCTGATCTACCCCAGATCACAAATTAATGCACAGCAAGTCCCCACAAGCAGCTATGTGTTAGTGACGATTATTCTCTGATTTCAGTGATATTGCTTCATATATATATATATTAGTTCAGTACACCAGTCACGCTCCTGATAGAGCTACTGTCTCACAGCCACAGAGACCCAGGTTCGATCCTGACCTCAGGTGCTGCCTGTGTGGAGTCTGCAAGTGTCCACGTGAGTGACACGTGGGTTTCCTCCAGGCACTCCAGTTTCTTCCCATATCCCAAAGACGTGCAGCTTTGTAGGTTAGTTGGTCGCTATAACATGCCCCTCCTGTGTAGGGAGTGGATGAGAAAGTGGGATAACACAGAACCAGTGCGAGCAGGTGATCAAAGCTAGGCATGGACTCAGTGTGCCAAGAGGCCTGTTTCCATGCTGCATCTCCATACTGGAAACAACACTCGCATTATTTTACACACCAGTGCCATTTTTTGGCAATAACCAATGAAGATTTGCCTTCACATATGAAAGGTGAGCACAATTAAACAACAAATAACGTGAAGCTTTCTGAGAGGCTTCAAAGCTACAATGTGATTTGAAAACATTGTATGTGAATGGCTTGAGCAATAATTTCATTATTTGGATGGTTGCTCTTGATTATTGGGTGGAAGGACCTTGATTATACCTTTATCTCTAGACCTATACATTTACTTCTGACAACGGGGGACATTTTCAATTAGATTTTGTGGTTAGCTTTTGTAATTGCTCAGATAAGTAAGTTTGCCAGCTGTTCTCTGATTATGGTAGTGAACTTGCAATCCAGATATCATGAGTTTAAATCTCTACAGCAAGTTATGAAAATAAATTCAGTAAAAGTGTTGCAATCAGAAAATTAATCATAACATTTTTATCACAACTATTTTCACAAAGTGCAAAAGATACACAGCTGCTCCTATCCAACCTGACCCAGGTGTGACTAACAGATATAAGGAACTGCTGGTTTGCAATAAAAGACACCAAGCGCTGGAGTAACTCAGTTGGTCAGGCAGGATCTCTGGAGAACGTGGCAGGTGACATTTCAGGTCGAAGACCCAAGAAGATACCTGATGGCAAATGTCACCTAACCATGTGCTTCAGAGATGCTGCCTGACCTGCTGAGTTACTCCAGCACTTTGTATCTTTTTCTAGGTGTGACTTGTTTCCCAATAAATGATTGTACAATTACTATATATCTTAATAATATCTTACTATGAGAGCCAGTTGAAAAAAAAGTAAGAAAAGGGAGGTCAGACAGAACAATAGGCAAAGAACAGATGTCATGTAAGGATATGACCATCTCAATTTGTGTTAAGTTGTGAAAAAAACATCATGTGCCTGCAAAAGGATTGAGACATATTAAGTGAATTGGCAAAGAGATGGCAGATAGAATACAATGAAACAGTTATTCACTTTGGTAGAAAGACTTTACAAGCAATGCTCTTTAAATTGTTTGAGAGACCTAAGTGATATTACACAGGAAACACAAGCATTTAGTGTGCAGGTAGAGCGTATAATTAAGAAGGCAGATGGAATGTTGAGCTTCATTGTATCGGGGGTGGAAAAGAGGATAAAGAAATATTGTTAAAACCGGACAGGGCTTTGGTGCACCACAGCTTGACAGGACGGATGAGTTGGCATTGTCCCTATATTTAAAATTTTATCAGCAAATACAAACTAGGTTTGAAAGAAAATTGAGTGGGTATCGGCTAAATATGTTACCGCCTGTCTCCAGAATATCATATCAGTCCATGTCCTAACCAAACAGCGAACCAAGGTCAGCAATGTCCACCAAATTGCATCTGGCTAACATGTGTCACAGAGTCATGCAGCACAGAAACCGGTCCCTTGGGCCATTATATCGATGCTGACCATCAAGTGTCCATCTATACCACATGTGTACCTGAACATGGCTTTTCTGCAGCAAATGCTGAAAGAGGGCAGAATCAGAAGTGACAATAACATTCTGACAACTAAATAGTATTTTGACGTTCTGTACCTTAGCTTATATATAGGTAACAATTTAATCTGTCCAAAGCCTGCCCATGCTTAAAGGAAACCCATAAAAACTGAAGAGATCATGATCTGTAGAAGCTGACTGAGAAAACTATGAAAGGAATAAAATATATGCAAATCTCACACTTAATATATACTTGTTTTTGAACCCTTTTCATTTATAAGAAAATGGGTTTTGGACATATGATGTTAATCACAGTCAGTTGGTCATTCTGGTTCATTATTTCACAATGTTGACATAGTAATGGAGATAAGTCAACAAAGAAGAATATGTGGGTAGACAAAAATGCTGGAGAAACTCAGCAGATAAGGCAGCATCTATGGAGCGAAGGAAATAGGCGACGTTTCTGGTTGAAACCCTTCTTCAGACTGATGTGGGGGTTGGGGGGGCGGGAAGAAGAAAGGAAGAGGTGTAGACAGTGGGCTGTGGGAGAGCAGGGAAAGGGAGGGGAAAGAAGGAGAAAGCAGGGACTACCTGAAATTGGAGAAATCCTATTCATACTGCTGGGGTGTAAACTACCCAAGCAAAATATGAGGTGCTGCTCCTCCAATTTACGGTGGGCCTCACTCTAGCCATTGGAGGAGGCTCAGGACAGAAAGGTCGGATTCGGAATGGGAGGGGGAGTTGAAGTGATTGCTGATTCCTGGGATGGCACGACTTCCATATGACTGATTCCTGGGATGGCATGACTTCCATATGAAGAAAGACTGGATAGACTCGGCTTGTACTCGCTGGAATTTAGAAGATTGATCGGTGATCTCATAGAGATTTACAAAATTCTTAAGGGGTTGGACAGGCTAGATGCAGGAAGATTGTTCCCAATGTTGGGGAAGTCCAGGACAAGGGGTCACAGTTTAAGGATAAGGGGGAAGTCTTTTAGGACCGAGATGAGAAAATCGTTTTTCACACAGAGAGTGGTGAATCTGTGGAATTCTCTGCCACAGAAGGTAGTTGAGGCCAGTTCATTGGCCATATTTAAGAGGGAGTTGGATGTGGCCCTTGTGGCTGAAGGGATCAGGGGGTATGGAGAGAAGGCAGGTACAGGATATTGAGTTGGATGATCAGCCATGATCATATTGAATGGCGGTGCAGGCTCGAAGGGCCGAATGGCCTGCGCCTGCACCTAATTTCTATGTTTCTATGTTTCTAAGTGCTGAGCCACCGGGAGATCAGGTTGGTTATTATGAACCGAGTGGAGGTGTTCGGCGAAGCGATCGCCAAGCCTACGCTTGGTCTCACCAATGTAGAGCATCTGACACCTAGAGCAGTGGATGCAGGTTGGAGGAGGTGCAGGTGAACCTCTGCCGCACCTGGAAAGACTGCTTGCATCCTTGGATGGAGTCAAGGGGGGAGGTAAAGTGGCAAGTGTAGCATTTCCTGCGGTTGCGAGGGAAAGTGCCAGGAGAGGGGGTGGTTTGGGTGGGAAGGGGCGAAGTGACCAGGGAGTTACGGAGCGGTCTCTGCGGAAAGCCGAAAGGGGAGGAGATGGGAAGATGTGGCCAGTGGTGGGATCCCGTTAGAGGTGGCGAAAATGTCGGAGGATCATTTGTTGTATGTGACGGCTGGTAGGGTGGAAGGTGAGGACAAGGGGGACTCTGTCCTTGTTACGAGTAGGGAGGTGGGGAGTGAGAGCAGAGTTACGGGGTATAGAAGAGAGAAGAATATGTGATTTTTTTTAGTCATAACTTTTATTACGACCAGTAATAAATGGCAGGTACTTTGACTGTGGCAAGTTTGCTGAGAAGGTAAAATAGAAGCACAGGAAACAAAAATAAAGAAGTTATACTTAATATTTATTAAACTCTGGTCAGGCCTCAGTTGCAGTATTGTGGTCATTTAGGAAAGACTCCTAACCTTAAAGACATCGCAGAAGAGATTTAACCAGGGATTAATTATATGAAATAGCCAGGAAACTGGGGTTGATCACCTGAGACCAGCAATCATTTGGGAGATTTAATGGACCTGTTTTAAATTATAACGGCCTTTGAAAGAGTAATTAAGGGGAAGCTTTTTTCAGTGATCAAAGGGTCAATAGCCAGTGAACATTTGCTGAAGCACTCTCCCACCAGTGGAAATATTCTGGCCGAATCCCTTTTCGCCGTGCCCATCAGGGCCAGATTTACGTATAAGCTTCACAAGCTTAAGCTTAGGGCCTCGAGATCCAGGGGGGCCTCGGCAGTGCCGGATTTACCTCCAGACATCATAGGCTGAAGGCTAGGGCTTCAAAATCTAGGGGGCCTCTGGCCAAGGTGTTTTTTTCCCAGAGTAAAATAAATCACGAGAAAAACAAATTGGAGCCTATCATCGTTTCCACTGACGGAAAAGACCCGAAATTCTGGTTCCGGCCCGCTGGAAGTTTTGGGGGAAAAATTGTGACCATCCGCGCCTGCGCAGTTGGGGGAAGCCGGTGACGCAGTAGCGATGCAAAATAACGCTGTCTCTCCGCGCGTACGCAGAGGGCCCGGGCGGGTTCAGATTTCCATTTGCACTCCACACAATCACCTCGATGCCTCGTGGCTACCAAAGATCCTAGGTGTCTACTCCAGGTAAGTAGTGGAATATTGCGTTGCGGGAGTGCCCGTTTCTCTGGGCCGAGGGGGGGGGGGGTGGGGGTCTGCGGTGCCTGTGGCGCGGAGTCGAAGCCTCCCTGCATGGGAGGAGAGAGAGGGGGGAGGGAGGGAGAGAGAGGGGGGATGTGAGAGGGGGAAAGGGGAGGTTGAGACAGAGGGGGAAGAGAGAGAGGGAGGGGAGGGGAGGGGGTGAGGGAGAGAGATGGGGAGAGAGAGCGGGGGGAGAGAGAGAGGGGAAGGGGAGGGGAGAGAGAGATGGGGAGGGAGAGAGAGGTGGAATGAGAGGGAGGGGGGAGGTGGAGGGGAGAGGGAAAGGGAGATTAGTGAGATTGTAAAATTAAGGTAGGTTTTAGAGCAATTATATTTTCTCCTCCATATGAATAATATCAAACAATTGGAACTGCTTTCTTTTCCTTGATAACAATATTGAAAAATATGTATTCCATAGTTTGCGACTTTCATTTTGCATCATATTTTTAATGTACACATACTAACAGTCGAACAGTAACAAGCAATCAAATCAACACACAAAACATTTTCGAAAAAAAGTTTTATTTACTGCAAAAACTTACAGTATTTTATTTGCAGTGTTTGCATGCTCCTTTATAACATTTTACATAACATTTTACAGTACAACTTGATTATTAAAACAAGGACAGCTTCAATTCTTGATTTTAAAAAATGAGTACAACAATGACCTCAATTATCCAATTCCAACCAATCAACCAACCAGTGCAAAAATGCTCCAAAATAAGGCTCAGACTGCACTAGAGAGCATCTAAAACTCCAGACCTTCCAGGGCCCTTAAGCGGGCCCTGGACCCCGGCCGCAAGGGTCTTTGTGCTTCGCACTTGGGATATGCGCTGCGTGCACTTATTTCACATACATTTTTTGTAATCCTGCCATGCCACCTCCCTATTTGAAAAGCTTCGCACGGGCCTGGTGTATAATATTTTTGACACTGTCAGAGGCCTTTCTCACATATGCTGTCACAATGCAGTGTAGTCTCTAAACAACAGTTCAGTCATTTTCCTTGCCCTCCATTTCAGAATAATAGTGTTTTAAGCCGATAACTCGACACTAGCACTGGCAATAAATAAAAAGCGCAGCTTTCCAGCCCTTATTTCATTGGCCACCCTCGGCTGCACATCGGTGTCAATCTGGTGGACTGTTCCATCTTCCTCTCGTCGTAGGGGTGGGGGATTGGGAGGGGCCTCACAAGTGGAATAGCCTAGGGCCTCTCTTCATCTAGATCTGGCCCTGGAGCCTATTAAAGTTTTACCCTATGATGGGTTTGGTTTATTGTGAAATATACCAAGATACAGTGAAAAATCTTTGTATTATATGCTATCCAGATTAAAGAAACATAGATAATTAAGAGCTACTTTGCTGATATTGAGGGAGAGGTTCTTGTCTCGACACCATGTTGCTAAGATCTCCATCTCCTTCCTATACCCTGTCACATCATGTTTGAGATCGAGCCCATCACTGTGTTGTCCTCTGTAAACTTAGAGTGGTGGGTGTATGGAAAGAGCTGCCAGAGGAGGTAGTTGAGGCAGGTTCTATTGCAACATTTAGTCACGTACATGGATAGGATAGATTTAGAAGAATATGGGCCAAACACAGGCAGATGGGACTGGTATAGATGGGAACGTTGGACCGGTATTGGTATGTTGGGCTGAAGGGCCTGCTTCCATGCTGTACGACTCTATGACTCTAAATGGATTGTAGCAGAATTTGGCCACTTGGTTGTGAGCGTATAAGGAGTATTAAAAGACGAAGAACACGTCTTTGCAGGGGAACTAGTGATGATATTTATCTTGGAGGATATTTGTACCCTATCCTACTGATTAGGACAGTCTAGTGGTCAGGAAGTCAAGATTACTTCTGCATGCAGTTCATTGCCAATAGATTAAATTGGATAGAAAAATGAATGCGCTGTTCAAAAACATTTTTTCCTTACTATTCTTTGTAATAAGCTTTTTGGCTAGAATAAAGCCCACTTGCCATATATATGTTGGTAATATTTAACCAAATATGCTAAGAAATCTGAAAAGATTATTTTTAGAGACAGAAACAATGGTGCAAATGATAATGCAAAAAATGCGTGGGTGAATTCCTAGACAAATGTGATTTTATTATAATAACGAAGTACTTTTACAACAAACCTTGGCCTTTGGTAACGAGAGCAGTACAACCGTCTGGTACAAAAACAATCCTGACTTTGATAAAAAAAAATGTTCATGAAGAAAAAAAACAAGCTTTCTTTTTGATTATGTCACTAAAACTTGAGTTTGCTCCACACTAATTTTGCTCCGTGCTACCGAGTTGCAGACAGTTTCCCACACTTTCATTTTTCATGCACAGCAAAGCATTAGTTAATCCAGCTCACTCCTTGTTCCTTTGTGTAAATGACAGCTAATATTCAACAAGGCAACCAGTCAGACCAAAACATTGCTAATTGTACAGATTTACTCAACATGTATCCTACACAAATGCGAATTTCATGCAATTCCCAGAATATCAATCCAGTTGTGGAGCAAGTCCAAGTCGAGTGCATTGAGGTAGGGGTGCAATGAAAATATTGCTTGCAGCAGCAGCAGCATCACAGGCACAGATGCTCAGACAACATAGAAAACGTATAAATTATATATAAGATTAACATAAATTCTGCAAGAGAGTAAAAAAAGAAAAAAACATTGTAAAAAATAAGGCAGTGGTGGAAAACACAAGTTGAAGACAAAAATATTGTAGGTGGACACAAAATGCTGGAGTAACTCAGCGGGACAGGCAGCATCTCTGGAGAAACGGAACGGGTGACGTTTCAGGTCGAGACCCTTCTTCAGTTCTGGGCACCGTGTAAAAGGAAAGATGTTGTCAAGCTGGAAAGGGTACCGGGAAGATTTACGAGGATGTTGCCAGGACTAGAGGGTCTGAGCAATAGGCAGAGGTTGAATTGGCTTGGACTCCTCCTGTGTGCAGGAGGATGAGGGGTGATCTTAAAGAGGGGTATAAAATCATGAGAGGAATAGATTGGGTAGATGTACAGTCTCTTGCCCAAAGTAAGTAAATCGAGGAACAAAGAACATGGGTTGAAGGTGAAGAAAATATTTAATAGGAATCTGAGGGGTAACATTTTCACACAAAGGGTGGTGGATGTATGAAACAAACTGCCAGAAGAGGTAGTTGAGGCAGGAACTATCCCAATATTTAAGAAACAGTTAGACAGGTACATGGATAGGACAGGTTTGGAGGGATATGGACCACATGCTGGCAAGTGAGACCAGTGCAGCTGAAACGTGTTGGCCGGTGTGGACAGGTTGGGCTGAAAGGCCTGTTTCCACACTGTATCATTCTAGGACTAAGGAAAAATGTTCTTGGTAGTGCAAGAAGTAGTCCATGCGTTTTACTTTGCTGAGGAAGGATTCGGGATGTGCAGAATGTTTCAAGAACCTAATTTCTGTAGGAAAATAGCTATTCCTGAACTTGGTGGTGTGCAACTTCAGGGTTCATGGTAGCAATGAGAAATGATCTTTGATGATAGGTTCCGCCTTCTTGAGGCAATGCTTTAGATAGTGAGGAGGGCTTTGCCCGTGATAGACTGGGCTGAGTCCAGCACTCCCTGCAGCCTCCTGCAATCCTGTGCAATGGAGCTGCAGTACCAGGCCATGATGCAACCAGTCAGGATACTTTCTAGACTACATCTGGAGAGGTTTCTTACTGTATATATTTAATTTAGTTTAGTCTACTTTAGTTTATTGTCATGTGTTTAGTTTATTGTCATGTGTACGTTGTCACAGATATAGTGAAAAGAGTATTTTGTTCCGTGCCATCCAGTCAGTTTTAGCAATCTCCCTCTTGTTCCCTCAATGAGCACACAAATAACACTTGGTCTTAGCCCAATATGTGGTAAGCAATATACGTGCTGCAGAGAATGAGTGATGGGTATTGCCTGGACCATCACATGTGTTGGCCTCCTCACCATTGAATGGGTCCTCAGGAAGTGCTGCCTCAAAGAGTGTTGCCTCGAACCACCCCGGTTACGCACTCATCTCACTGCTGTGGAAAGAAGGAAGAAGGAGCCTGACAACTGTGACCTCCAAGTTCAAGAGCACCTTCTTGCCATCAACCGTCAAGTTCTTGAACACATTGCACAATGCAAAGCACAACCCTACCACAGCCATGGACTTTGTTTATGTTGCACTCTGTACTTCATTTTCACTATTCTGGTCCGGTCACCTAGCATTATTGATAATGACTGCATTTGTATTAATCTGATAGCATATTGCATTGATGAGCTGTGAAGCTGCAGCAAGTAAGAATGTCATTGTTCTGTTTCGATGCATGTGAGAATCAAACACCCTCTCCTGACCCTCTCCATCCTGAGTCAGTGATCACTCAAAACATAAAAATAAATTATGAGTTGAATCATCTCCTTTTGACTTTCAGTGGCCCGGTCGTGCGTCAGCTGCACATTGGTTGCTTCGAATCACTGTAGGTTCTGGTAAAGGCAGACTTCACCTGCATCAGCCATGCGTGAGGAGTTCATTGTGTCCAGCTCTGAGGCCTACACTGGTTGCCGGTGTGTGGCACGGTGAAAGGTATGTAACTGGTCTCCTCTGAGTTATGTCCCTGTCCCACTTAGGAAACCTCTGGAGACTTTGTGCCCCACCCGTGCGGTTCCCAGAGGTTTTTGTCAGTCTCTCTAATGGTCGAAAGTAGTTTCCGCTTCTTCTATGTTCCAGCATTATTTCAAAAAATTCAAAACCTGCCGTGACTAAAAATAGGTTGCTGTTTTAAAAATCGGTAATTTTTTAGTCGAAGCCAGTTGCGATGCTAGTTGAAGGTGGTTGCCGGAGGTTGCAGGTGGTGGAAGGTAAGACCTATTTTTCACCCAGTTTTATTCCATCAGGGAGGTCTTACCTTCCGTGCGCCTCAACGCGACGACAACGTTGCGTAGTTTGCGTGCCAAGGACACGTAAGTGGGACATGACCTTAGATCTAGGGGGCTCTGCACTGTCAACAGCCACTGCCTGCAGCCCGTTTGTTTTTACATCTTTTTTTTATTTTTAGTCCGTTAAAAGTCTGTCTTGGGGGGGAAACATTAACTTTTATATGTGGGGGAGGGGGGCAGGGTAAGGGGAAACTAACTCCCAGTCGCTTCCTGGCGGGGACGCGACTATTTCTCCGAGTCGCGTCCTCGCCCCCCACCTCGCGGCCTACCTCCTGGATCCGAGCGACCTTTCCTGCCGGGGACCGGGTACCGGACCAGAGCTGCAACAGCAGCGGCGCAGCGCTGGAGTCACCGCGGAGCGGGCGATGCCTACCTGGGTCGCCGTTGGAGCTCCGGTGCTTTGGGCCGCTGCTCCAACATCATGGAGCTCTGGTTTAGAGAGCTCCCAATGCGGGTGGCGCTGAACTCCATGGAGTCCTGGGGCCCTTTGCCAAGGGCCTCCAGCCTTGTGTCTCCACCCGGCGCGTTTGCGGACTTTGGGAGCCGCGGACTCTGGTAGGTGGTGGCCAACTCGAGGTCCAGGCCGCTGAGGACGTCCCCCAGCCCCGATGTCGGACTTGCATCACCCCGCCGAGCGGGCCTGAACATCGGGCCGGCCGCAGCTGCGACTGCGGAGGGCTCGGGGAGGCCCCGACCACGGGTGAACAGTGGGGAACATCAGGGGAAGAGACGGACTTTGGTACCTTCCCTCACAGCGGGAAACTGTGATCCTGCTGTGAGGGGATGTTTTATGTTTTATGTTGAATTTCTACTCCATGTTGTGTTCTTTATTTTTTACTGTGTGGCTGTATGGTGGTTTCAAGCCACGGGTGCCTAGCCAGATGCAACTAAATTTAAAGTGGCACTTTCTTCCCAATAACCCTCTCTGGCTTAACCCCTCCCTTCACCACCTCCAGTTTAAATTCCAGTAGGAATATTTTGGAGGACCAAGTAACCAAGAACCAAGAAGGGCCTTTACTTGTAAATATCCTCAGTTTCAGCCTGGAGAGTCGATTAGCAACTCCTCCTCTGCTGGATCCATCTACCACTTGCCAGTTCTTGCACCACTCCTTCACCTCACCCTCTTTAGTTTTAGAGATACAGCGTGGAAATAGGCCCTTCGGCTCACCGAGTGTGTGCCGACCAGCGATCACCCATACTTTTGTTCTATCCTACACAATAGGGACAATGTACAGAAACCAATTAACCTACAAACTCATGTCTTTGGAATCTTTGGAATGTGGGAGAAAACGGGAGCACCCGGGGAGAACATACAAACTCCAAACAGACAGCACCCCCGTTGTCAGGATCGAACCCAGGACCCCGGTGCCGTAAGGCAGCAACTCTACCACTGTGCCACTGTGTTCTTAGGTACTCCCTGCTGCCCTAATAGGTGGTTCCAACGACACTCGGGAAACTCAACAGCAACCAGCACAAAGTAGTCCAATTGATCAGTGTCCCATCCACAACCATAAATATTCAATGCCTTCACCCCTGACACAGTGTCTGCAGTCTGTACCATCTTCTTAATGCACCGCAGTTAATCATCAGAAAGGCTGCAGCGGTTAAAGAAGGCGGCTCATCTCCACCTTCTCAAGGGTAATTATGGGTGGCCATTCAATGCTGAACTTGCCAATGATGCCCTGCACCCAAAAGATGAATAAATAAATAAAATCTAGCAGCGAAGGAACTAGTGTTGTAGAACACAATTTTGCAACATTTGTCCTTTTTTCATTCAAATGCCTTTTTTTCTTCAACAGGAACCTCCGCACCCTCTGGGATTTCAACACAATGACACTGTTTTCCTGAATGATTACTGAATGGAAATGAAGTTGTTCAGTTGGAGGAGAGGAGAGGACGCATGTTAAAGGTCTGTGCAGCTTGTCATTTCCTGCAAGGACGGCATTGAGCCAAGTGAATAAATAGCTTAAGAAGTGAGGGGGGTTGGGGGGAGGGAGGGGGCAAGGGAAGCAGAAAAAGGAGACCAACATTTATGTCCAGAAATGTTGATTGGAAGATTGAATACAGACTTCCTGGTTTAACATAAATTCAACAATTTCAGATTAAGTGGATTTCCCCCCCAAAAATTCCGAAATTTTGAGCATTGACTCCAAATCTCCATAGGAATGTCAGCAAATCTTTCTGCATTGTCCCTCATCCTAGTTCAAAGGGTGATACAGTACAGAAGCAGGCCCTTGGGCCCCTGAGTCTGCAGTGACCACCGCTTTTGTTGAAGCGTGAAGCAACAAAAGCTTTCTCTTCTGCTCTTTAAGCACTCCTGCCTTTCACCCAATTACTAACCTAGCACTCTCGACTTTCACCCCATCACTGGCCTTCTCTTTTAAGCATAAAACATGGATCATAGAACATTACAGCACAGGAATGGATCCTTTGGCCCACAATGTTTGTGCTGGACATGATGCTGGGTAAACTGATCTCATCTGCCTGATCTCATCTGCCTGCACCGATCTCATTTGCCTGCACATGATCCATGTCCCTCTACTCCTTGCATTTTCATGTGCCTATCTAAAAACCTCTTAAAGGCCACTATCGTATTTGCCTCCATCATCACCACTAG
Organism: Okamejei kenojei; assembly: GCA_035221665.1. Lineage (NCBI taxonomy): Eukaryota > Metazoa > Chordata > Chondrichthyes > Rajiformes > Rajidae > Okamejei > Okamejei kenojei. The sequence continues at coordinate 80,944,919 of CM069133.1, forward strand.
CAATGCGTTCCAGACCCCCACGACTCTGTAATAACTTGCCCCGCACATGTCTATTAACCTTTCCCCCTCTCACCTTACAGCTATGCCCTCCAGTGTTAGACATTTCCACCCTGGGAAAAAGGTTCAGCCTGTCTACCCTATCTATGAACACCCGCTTCCACCTCATCACTGGCTTTCTTTTTTCAGCGCCCCGCCTTCCGTGAATCACTGACCTCCCTCTTTATTCTCTCCATCCTTCCTCATATCTCCGCATCGTAAAACCTGTGAAAATCTAATCATACCTTGATCTTGAAGATCATCAACATTGAAGGCAGATTAATTTTACCATTCCTGTTAGATTTTCAGCATCTGCAGTATCTTCGATATAAAGTGTAGAAACAGGCCTTTGGCCCACTGAGTCCGCACCAACCAGTGATCACCCATACGCCAGTCATATCTTATCACTGTTTAGAATCCTACACAATAGTGACAATTTACAAAGGCCAATTAACCTACCAACCTGCACGTCTATGGAATATGGGTGGAAACCGGAGTTCCTGGAGAAAACCCATGCAGTCACAGGGAGCATATACAAACTCTGTATGGACGGCACCTGTACTCAAGATCGAACCTGGGTCTCTGGGGCTGTAAGGTAACTCTACCTTTGCATCACTGTGCTGCCGTACACCTACACATTAGTGACAATTTGTCCCACTTATCCCACCTGTTCACATTTTGCTCATCCCTCTAAACCTTTCCTAACCATATACCTGTCCAGTCACTGAATGATTTTGACAGATTTTGACAGATTTTGACAGATATTGCTAAAAAAACTAAAAACTAAACACAGGTGTGGATGGAGCATCTTGGCCGGCATGGGCAAGTTGGGCTGAAGGGCCTGTTTTTGGGCTGTATGACTATGACTCCATGATGTGAATTTTTCGCTTCGACCAACAATGGATTCAGGGTAAAAAGAAATCAGTGGGCCAGGCAGTGTCTCTGAAGCACATGGATAGGCAATGTTTTGGATCACGACCCTTCTTCAGACTAACTGTGCCAGGGGGGAGAAGGCTGGAATAGAGGTGGGGGCCAGGACAAAGCCTGGCAAGTGATAGGTGGATACAGGTGAGGAAGTGGGGGTTCAGGATTCAGGATGAACAGAAAGTTGAGGGATATGGAAAAGCCACATTTAGTCAAGGTTAGTTCACCTGCTCTTGCCGGTGTGTGCGAGGGGAGGGCGTCACGGTGGAGCAGCAGTAGAGTTGCTGCCTTATAGCACCAGAGACCCGGGTTTGATCCTGACTACGGCTGCTGTCTGCATGTAGTTTGTACCTTCTCCCTGTGACCACATGGGGCTTTTCTGGGTGGTCCAGTTTCCTCCTACACGCCAAAGACGTACAGGATTGTAGGTTAATTGGCTTCAGTAAGATTGTAAATTGTCCCAATTGTGTAAGATAATTCTAGTGTAACTGGGTCGGTGCGTAGTGGGTGAGCCGAAGGGCCTGTTTCCGCGCTGTATCTCTAAAGTCAAAAGAGTGTCGGGTGGGGGGGGGGGGGGGGGGAGGGGGTGTAAAGGAGAAGGGTAGATTGGGAGGCTGATGTTGAATCAGCGTATTTATGTAATTCAACAACAACTGGATGCGAATGTGCCTGGTCCTATGTAACGCCGAACCATGATTATAATATGCAAATTAGGCTCTGTAGCTGATTATCTTGGCTCACTTTCAAATTCAATACTGGCTGGTTAGCTTTCCAAGGCCCTACAAACCTGGCAGCTCACCAGGTTAGCTAGATTCAGTGGATAATTGTGTTATTAGAACATAAAAATATGAGAAACATTAGCGGACACTGATTGTTAGCCTAGAGGAGGTGTGCCACCTCTCAGTGGAAGCTCTTCCGTGAACCCCTGCCTCCCCCCACTGCTGCTCCAAACACATAATGTCTGTTGGTCCTCTGTTTTTATGATGATTTGTGGTCTGAACATCCCAGCTGCCCCCCCCCCCCCCCCCCCCCCCCCACCCCCCCTCCCCCCCCCCCCCGCTCCTGCCCCTCCCCCCCACCACCACCTCTCCCACTTCCCATCCCCCCCCCCCCCACCATTCTCCCTCCCCACCCTTCACCAGCCTGCAACAATTTCTGACTGCCGTCTTCTACGGCAACCTTTCTCACCAGCAGCTTGTCATTCTGGCCAGGGGCCAGGTGGCGACAGAGGAGAAATACGATCAGGGCCTGAGTTTGATGAGATTTCTCAGACGTTCTATGCCTGGGAGCTTGGCACGACACTGCAAGTGGGCGATCGTGGAAAAAACCCACATTTTCAGAGAGCTGTTTTCCAAAGATTTTACGATTTTATTCCAACATCGAACTCCGTTCAGTTGTAGAGGGACAACCTCCTGTACCCGGGAACCTGCCCATCAAACTGGCACACGTTTACCACTGCCATTGAATTGGAGAACAAGTGCTCAGGAACTTTTAGGGTTCAACGGTACTTTAGGGTCACATGTACCTCAGTACAATGAAATTCTTTTTTTGCACATAGTTTAGTGACAATCCTTTTACACATTAAGGATAATCATTCTAAGTATAAGAGTGTAAGATAGTCGACCGCACTGAGTCAGCACATGAGGTTGACCATGTTTTAAAGCACCATCCCTGCATACTTCAATTCTGAACATTCCGGCTGACATACAATCTTTTGAATGGATAGAAATAACTTAAATATACAGCCATATTTAATACGGAACAAATTCCTGATATTGCGTGGTGGTTTGAGTTTCAGTTCCAAGAGGGGACCCTGTTAAACAGATATAGAGCCACAGATACGACGAATGTGGGAACCGCAGTCTCCTCCACAAGTGAGGCGGGAGTCAGCAGGTGCGTGGTTTGTGAGGTGAACCTCTTATTCTGCCACATAGGGCTTTTGTGCACTCCTTCTCACCCAATCATGGATGCTCCTTCTCCACCCGAGTGCTCATAAACCAGAGGTTCCCAGGAATCAGTGGACATGTTACACTTCTTCAAGGAGACTTTGATTTTTTTTTTCTGTCCGCTTGGTAATCACCTCCCTCGAGAGAGTTCAGAATAGAGTGTCTGTTTCAAGAGTCTGGTGTCCTTTCTGCACCCTCAGTACTTTGCATAATGTACCTGAATCTCTCCAATCCGCTTATCTTTCATAACTCCATGTCCCTTCTAAGACCACTACCCCACTTATCAATCGCATTTAGTGATCTGGAAGCCTATCGAGACCAGCCGTGGAACTCTTGACCATCACAATCCGATAACTGGAAAGGGTACAGAGAGGATGTATGAAGATGTTGCCAGGGCTAGAGGGTCTGAGCTATAGGGAGAGGTTGAGCAGGCTAGGACTCTATTCCTTGGAGCGCAGGAGAACGATGGGTGATCTTATCAAGAATCAAGTATCCTTTATTGTCATTCAGACTTTTCAGTCTGAACGAAATTTCGTGCCTTGCAGTCACAACATAGAATAAAAATAACAAAACACACAACAAACACAGTTTAACATCCACCACGGTGAGTCCACCAGGCCCTCCTAACTGTGATGGAAGGCAAAAGTCTTAAGTCCTTGTCTCTTCCCTCCTTGTTCTCCCTCTGCATTGAGGCGATCCAAGCTTCCGATGTTGTGACCCCACCGGGTGATGGTGAGTCCCGCAGCCGAATCCGAGCTCCGCAAACGGGCCGGTTCAAATTCCGCGACCCAGGTCGGTCGAAGCTGACGAAGCTGCCGCCCTCCAGTCCAGCGGACGCAGCTGTTCTTGCCGGAGCTCCGAAGAACAGGTCACCAACCTGTGACCTGCGAGCTCCCGACGTTATCGTCCACTGGGCCCGCGGCCGAGCCTCCGAGGCTCCGAAGTCGGCCAGCCTCGCGTTTGTAAGTCCTGGCTGGCTCTGCCTCCGGAGCCTCGAGGCGGTCCCAGTTGGAGGCCGCCAGCTCTGCCATTAGGCCTCAGTGCAGACGGAGACGGAGACCGGCGATACGACAAGAAAAGGTTACATCCCCCTGAAGGAAGAGACTAAAACAGTTTCTCCCACCCCCCCCCCCCCCCCCCACACATACACAACCAAAATAAAAATGAAACAAACTGTGACAATGGGATGCGAAAGCAGAAAAAAAGAAAAAAACAAACGGACTGCAGGTGAGACACAGCTGCTAGGGCAGCGCAGCCACTTCCGGATTTTAGAGGTGTACAGATCATGAAAGGAATAGATCAGGTAGATGCACAGAGTCTCTTGCCCAGAGGGCATAGGTTTAAGGTGAAACCTTAACAAACTTACCAAGCAGCCGTGGTTCCATGCATTTCGCCTCTGCCATAACAGGTGCATGGCGGATGCCATGTCCCTAGCACTACACTCATCCATGGAACAGCTGGAAAAGAAGGACACCTACTTCAGACCCCCGATTCATGGATTATAGCTCTGCTTTCAATACCATTATCCCAACCAAGCTCATCTCCAAACTGCTGGGATTTGGAGTCAGCACTCTTCTCTGCAATTGGTTCCTCAACTTCCTGACCAACAGGTACCCTAATCAGTGGGGATAGGTGACAAATCATCCTCTATGATAATTGTCTATACTGGTGCCCCACTAGGATACATTCTCAGCTCCTATTATACACCTTGCACACTCACAACAGTGCAGCCAAATACCAATCCAACTCAATTTATAAGTTCGCAGAGGACACCACCGTAATGGGCTTGAAATTGAATAATGATGAAAGGAGATCGAGAACTTGGGGAATTGGTGCCAAGACAACAACCTCTCCCTCAAAGGCAGACACATACCATATAACCATATAACCATATAACCATATAACAATTACAGCACGGAAACAGGCCCTCTCGGCCCTTCCAGTCCGTGCTGAACATTTATTTTCCCCTAGTCCTATCTACCTGCACTCAGACCATACCCCTCCATTCCCTTCACGTCCATATACCTATCCACTTTACTTTTAAATGTTAAAATCGATCCTGCCTCCACCACTTCTGCTGTAAGCTCATTCCACACAGCCACCACCCTCTGAGTAAAGAAGTTCCCCCTCATGTTACCCCTAAACTTCTGTCCCTTAATTCTCATGTCATGGCCTCTTGTTTGAATCTTCCCTATCCTCAATGGAAAAAGCTTATCCACGTCAACTCTGTCTATCCCTTTCATCATTTTAAAGACCTCAATCAAGTCCCCCCTTAACCTTCTGTGCTCCAAAGAATAAAGACCTAACTTGTTCAACCTTTCTCTGTAAATAGTTGCTGGAACCCAGGCAACATTCTAGTAAATCTCCTCTGTACTCTCTCTATTTTGTTGACATCCTTCCTAAATTGTACACCATACTCCAGAATTGGTCTCACCAATGCCTTGTACAATTTTAACATTACTTCCCTACTCCTATATTCAATGCTCTGATTTATAAAGGCCAGCACACCAAAAGCTTTCTTTACCACCCTATCTACATGCGATTCCACCTTCAGTGAACTATGCACAGTTATTCCTAGATCCCTCTGTTCCACAGCATTCCTCAATTCCCTACCATTTACCATGTACGTCCTATTTTGATTTGTCCTGCAAGATGTAGCACCTCACACTTATCAGCATTAAACTCCATCTGCCATCTTTCAGCGCACTCTCCAATGGCCCAAATCTCTCTGTAGACTTTGAAAATCTTCATTATCCACAACACCACCTATCTTAGTATCATCTGCATACTTACTTATCCAATTTTCCACCCCATCATCCAGATCATTGATGTACATGATAAACAACAGTGGACCCAACACAGATCCCTGTGGCACCCCACTGGTCACGGCTTCCAACCTGACAAACAGCCATCCACCATTACTCTCTGACATCTCCCATTCAGCCACTGTTGAATCCATCTTGCTACTCCGCTATTAACACCCAATGATTGAACCTTCTTAACCAACCTTCCATAGGGGAACCTTGTCAAAGGCCTTACTGAAATCCATATAGACAATATCCACTGCTTTACCCTCATCAATTTCCCTAGAAACCTCTTCAAAAAATTCAAGAAGGTTTGTCAAACATGTCCTTCCAGGCACAAATCATGTTGACTGTTCCTGATCAGACCTGTTTATCCAGATGCTTATATATATTATCTCTAAGTATCCTTTCCATTAATTTACCCACCACTGACTTCAAACGAACAGGTCTATAATTGCTAGGTTTATTCTTTGAACCCTTTTTAAACAATGGAACAACATGCGCAGTACACTAATCCTCCGGCACTATTCCCGTTTCTAATGACATTTGAAATATTTCTGTCATAGCCCCTGCTATTTCTACACTAACTTCCCTCAATGTCCTAGGGAATATCCTGTCAGGACCTGGAGATTTATTCACTTTTATATTTTTCCAAAGTGTCAGTACTTCCTCCTCTTTGAAGCTCATAGTTTCCATAGCTACTCTATTTTTTCCCTTACCTCACAGTTCAATATCCTTCTCCTTGGTGAATACCGAAGAAAATAAATTGTTCAATATCTCCCCCATCTCTTTAGGCTCTGCAAATAGCTGTCATTTTGGCTCTCTAATGGTCCAATTTTATCCCTCGTTATCCTTTTGCTATTAATATAGCTGTAGAAACCCTTTGGATTTACTTTCACCTTTCTTGCCAAAGCAACCTCATGTCTTCTTTTAGCTTTTCTAATTTATTTCTTAAGATTCTTTTTACACTCTTTATACTCATTTACTCCATGCCTCCTATAATTATTGTAGATGTCTCTCTTTTTTCGAACCAAGTGTCCAATTTTCCTTGAAAACCATGGCTCTTTCCAATTTTTACTATTTCCATAATGATGGAGTAACTCAGCGGGACAGGCAGCATCTCTGGAGAGAAGGAATGGGTGACGTTTTGAGTTGCGACCCTTCTTCAGACTTTCCTACACAACCTCCCCCTCAATGTCAGCAAGGCCAAGGAGATTGTGACTGACTTCACAAAGTGAAGCAGTACATATACCCCAGTGTGCATTGATGATGCTGAAGTAGAGATGGTCAAAGAAGAATAAATATCACCCGTAATTTGACCTGGACTAGCCACATTGAAGCTGTGGCTAAGCAAGCACTCCAATGCCTCAATTTGCTTGGAAGGCTTAGGAAGTTCAGCATATCCCCAACAATCCCTCACCGACCTCCACAGCTGTGCCGTAGAACGCATTTTATTGGAATCCATCACAGCTTGGTTTGGGAACAGCTCCATCCAAGACCGCAAGAAATTGCAGAGAGTTGTGGACATGGCCCAGACCATCACACAAACCACCTCCCTTCCACTTCACACTGCCTCGGCAAGGCCAACAGCAAAATCAAGAACTGAACACCCTGTTTGGTCCCTCTTTTCCCCTCTCCCATCAGGCAAGAGGTACAGATGTTTGAAAAAGCATACCTCCAGATTCAGGAACACTTTCTCCCCAGATGTTATCGATAAGTAAATGGTTCTCTCATCAGCTAGAGTGAGATCATGACCTCCCATTAACCTCACTGGAGACCTTTGAACTATCTTTAATCAGACTTTATTGGACTCCAATATTATATCGTGCACTGAATGTTTTACCCAATATCCTTTATTTGTGCATTGAGGATGGCTTGATTGCATTCACGTACAGACATTTTTTTGACTGATAGCACGCAAACAAAAACTTTTAACTGTACTTCAGGACACAAATAGAAACAAAACTAAACTAAACTAAACATAGTGGCGTGTCCGAACCCATTATTGCAGCTATGGCAAAATGTAGCTGTTTTTCTATTTTGTTGAGTATAATTTTTAGACCCAACTTGGATGCAATGTAGGCTTTTGTTTGGCTCCAGGAACTATAAATTATAATATTACCTAACTGGAGGTAACTTTGTAGGATTGCTTTTATAATTCATGAAGAAACGTGTCAAAAGTGTTTTATTGTCATATGTCCCAAAACGGAACAATGAAATTCTTACTTGTAGCGGCAGAACTGATATGCAAACACAGAGACATAGAGTCATAAAGTGTTACAGCGTGGAAACAGGCCCTTCGCCCAACTTGCCCACACCGGCCACCATGTTCCATTTACACAAGTCCCACCTACTTGCATTTGGCCCATATCCTTTTAAACCTGTCCTATCCATGTGCCTGTCTAAAAGTTTCTTAAACGTTGCGATAGTTCCTGCCTCAACTATCTCCTCTGGCAGCTTGTTCCATACACCTACCACCCTTTGTGTGAAAAAAATGACCCCTCAGGTTCCTATTAAATCTTTCCCGCCTCAACGTAAACCTATGTCCTCTGGTTTTTGCTTCCCCCACTCTGGCCAAGGGACTCTGTACATCTAGCCGATCTATTCCTCTCATGATTTTGTGCACCTCTATAAGATCATCTCTCATGCGAGGATCCTGTTTGTTGATTTTAGCTCTGCATTCAACACCATTGTGCCAGAGCTACTACACTCCAAACTTTCCGAGTTGACTGTGCCTGAACCCTTCTGTCAGTGGATCTCCAACTTCCTGACAGACAGGAAGCAGCATGTGAGGCTGGGAAAGCACGTCTCGGACCCGCAAACGCTCAGCATAGGAGCACCGCAAGGCTCCGTACACCCTCCTCTCCTCTACTCTCTCTACACCAACGACTGCTCCTCCACAGACACCTCTGTCAAACTTCTCAGGTTTGCAGGCGACACAACCCTGATTGGACTGATCCAGGATGGGGAGGAATCTGCCTACAGACAGGAAATGTCACAGTTGGCGTCCTGGTGCCATAGCAACAACCTAGAGCTCAATGCTCTTAAGACAGTGGAATTGATTGTAGACTTTAGGAGAGCTCCCTCTCCCCTCACCCCACTACCATCAACAACACCACAGTCACACCTGTGGAGTCATTTAAGTTCCTGGGAACCATCATCTCCAAGGACCTTAAGTGGGGGGCTACCATCGACTCCACAGTCAAAAAGGCACAACAGAGGATGTACTTCCTGTGGCAGCTGAGGAAGCACAATCTGCCACAGGCAATGATGGTCCAATTCTACGCGGTCATCGTAGAGTATGTTCTTACCTTCTCCATCATGGTTTGATTTGGCTCAGCCACCAAGCACGACACCTGGAGGCTGCAGCGAATCGTCCGATCAGCAGAGAAGGTTATTGGCTGCAACCTTCCCTCCATTGATGAACTGTACACTGCAAGGGCCAGTGAAGCGATCGAGGGGCTAAGATTCATCTCTGACCACTCTCACCCTGGGAGAAGGTAGAAAGATGCCAACGACTCTTTGAATCACTTCCCTCTGGAAGGCGACTCGGACTGTCAAAGCTGCCACAGCCAGACATATATAAAACAGTTTTTTATCCACGAATAGTTGCTCTACTCAACAGCCAAAAATCTGTAGCCTCCCTTTGGTCTGGTATTTTGTTGGTTTCACATGCTTGAATCAATGGTGTTTTCATCATTAATGTTTTATTAGATTATTAATGTTTAGTGTTTCTGAGTCATCAGTCATTCGTAACTGTCACTGTATGTCATGTTGTTACTTGTGGGCAGAGCAACCGGAAGGCAAATTCCTTGTATGTGAATACTTGGCCAATTAAACTTACTTACTTACTTACTTACTTGTCCTCCTGCGCTAGAGTCCTAGCCTGCTTAACCTCTCCCTATAGCTCAGGCCCTTGGGTCCTGGCAAATCCCGCAAACATACAGAAACTCTGTAAGACAAAGATAAAACACTCTAAGAAAAAAACAACACAAGACTTTATGGTTGGCCACTGTTAATTTTTTTTTATTGGGGGGAATTGAGGCCTGGATTCTATTATAATTCAACATTTAACATTCAAGTGCATAAAAGAAGACAGGTTTTGTCAGTGATCACTAATTAATCCAATATTTAGTTTACTTAACCAGTGCAAAACCTGAAACACATTTGATTTACTCGAAATATACTGCAGATGGGAGACAATATTTAATTTCCATTCTGTACCCTCTCTTTCCTATGCACCCTCCCACCCCTGTGCATCTCATTTCTCCCTCTATCCACCTTCCTCAAGGTTAGCCCCCCTTCTAGCGGTTTTAAGACAGTGTCCCATCTGTACGAGGTAATTCATGGGGGACTTCTTCCCAGTTTCTCCCCTGATTTGAACTCGGAGAATGTCCGTAGGGGTCCGGTAGAGGAGTTCGTGGATGTCTCGTAGCGGCTCGTACGAGTAAAAAGTAAAAAACCCCCCCATTTTCTTCATCACTGAGTATTTTTTTTACTCGTGGAATTTTTTACAGGGATAAAAAATGTCACGATTTACAACCATGTCCCGCTACCTACCGCTAGCAATTAAGGAGCCGCTACAGACATCCATGAACTCCTCGGACCCGCTAACGGACATTCTCCGAGTTTGAATCAGGGGAAAACTCGGGAGAACCCGTGAATCACGTTGTACAGTGGGACAGGGGCTTTACAATTCACTCCTCTTCTCTCTTTATCTGACACCCTTTTGTTGCCTTTTCACCTCTAGCTTTTGTCACTGACTTCAGCCATCTGGCAGTCAAACCCCTTGCATCTGTATCCACCTATCACTTGCCAAGCTTTGTCCCGCCCCTACAGCTGCTTAACAGCTTTCACCCCAACACAATCAGTCTGAAGAAGGGTCAATATCATTCACATCTTAGATCACGAGGTTACCAAGATTAAAAATACACAAGTAATCAAAAAGTTTTAAAAAAAAACAACTGCAACTGCAAGAAATTTGAAACAAAGGCAGAAAATGGGGAAAACACTCACCAGTCAGGCCGCACCTGAGACAAGAGAAACTTCATTAACATTACAGGTCAATGATCTTTCACACACAGATCAGGGGTTGTCAACCTGAAATGATAACCTTGCTTCTCTTTCCACATGGATGCTGCCTTATCTGTTAAATATCTCCAGCATTTTCTCTATTTAAATCTCAGACTACAAAGGCCATCAATTTGAAGAAAGGTCCTGGCCAAAAAAGTCACCTGTCCATCTCACTCCATAGATGCCTGGCCTACTGAATTCCTCCAGCAGTTTGTTTGTTGCGCAAGTCATAGAGTCATACAGAGAGTGGTGAGTCTGTGGAATTCTCTTCCACAGAAGGTAGTTGAGGCCAGTTTATCATTGGCTAATATTTAAAAGGAGTTAGATGTGGCCCTTGTGGCTAAAGGGATCAGGGGGTATGGAGAGAAGGCAGGTACGGGATACTGAGTTGGATGATCAGCCATGATTATATTGAATGGTGTGCAGTCTCGAAGGCACGCCGATGGCCTACTCACTGCACCTATTTTCTATTTTCTATAGCAGCGTAGAGGAAATCAAGGAGCCCTTCAGCCATCTTGCCAAAAGACCGAGCCAACATGCCTCATCACAAATCACGTCCTCACCTGCCCAGCTTTTGGCCCATTCCCCACGATAACCTATCCTCTCCCATGTAACCTTTAAATATTTCTTAGTCACAGGGCATTTTGCACTTTAAAACCGATCTTCACCAATTTTCTTACCTTTCTCACTGACACACTGCTGTAATATTGCGCTGTTTTCGAGTGATTAGTAGAATCAAAGGAAGGACATCTTCTACTAAAAGCTAGTCTGTAAACAGCTTGAAAAATTCTTAGGTGTGTGCATGTGGAAGCTTGGTCATCTCATAGGCATAGATATGCACTGACACAAATTCCTAGATAACATGCAGTAAATTTAGACAATAGATTATAGTCCCCACAGACTCAAATGTAATGAAACATAAGCAACTGCAATAATTCTTAAGACCTATAGCTTGATTGATTGAAAGATACAGCATGGAAACAGGCCCTTCGGCCCATTGAGTCCACGGCGATCATCACCCATTCACACTAGTTCTATGTTATCCCACGTTCACATCTACTCTCTACAAACTGGGGGAAATTCACAGAGGCCAATTGACCTACACTTGCATGTCTTTGGCTTGTGGGATGAAACCGGAGCAACAGGAGAAAACCTATGCATTCAGGGAGAATATGCAATTTCCACATCACCCATAGTCAGTATCAAACCCGGGTCTCTGGCGCTGTGAGGCAGCAACTCTACCAGCTGCACCATTTCTAGCATGCTTGCATAAAGTACAAGCTGGCAGTCATTTTGAAAATATTATCAACGTAAATAATCATTAGCTGTTTTATCACTGCATAATCTCTCCACTGCAAGAATAGAACTCCACTGTCCCAAGGTTCCTTGTTTGCCTGTGTTTATGTTATGAATGTTTGTCCTAAATTCGGAGCAAGCAAGACGAGGGAGGGAGAGAGGAAAAGAAGAGGGGAGAGAAGAGAGAGGGAAGAGGGGGAGGGTGAGGGGGAGGGGGATAGGGAGAGGAGAGGATAAATCTTATTTCCACCCATTTGTAGAACCAACGCAATGTACGTATGTTGAACTTTTTCTAGTTAATACTGTTATGGAGTTTGCTCCTAGTAGTAGAGATGTCCCTAGGGTCGGGTGTTTCATAAACTTTGATGGCTTATATCTACAACTGACAACCAATAATTTACATTCATTTTTGAGTTGCGAAACATCTACTATCATGGAGCCAAATATATTAATAAACATGTGACGCCACAAAATAAAATCTGTAAAATTACAATAGCCCACGTAATTTCAAAATAAACATATGTCTAAAGGCCTTAGATTTCAATGCACAATAAAATTTAATCTGATTATTCTGCGTGGTGCATGGAAGGGTGCGAGCGCCATATCGATGAAGCAATTGTTTTTTATCAATATCTTCAAAAGATTCAATGCTCTTGAAAATCATCTCGTAATGTATCGAAAGCTATTATTTTCTCATCAGCAACGGGATTAAAAACAAAAAAGTGGAAATTGGAAAACAAATTCGATGTAAGGAACCAAAAATAATTTGCCCTCGGAAACCAAGCAGGAGTGTATGTGTGGGGAGGTGGGGAATGGAATGCATCATGTATATTTCACACACAATTGAATGGCAGGGGGAGGAGAAGTGGCCTGGCACATACAGCAAGGACAAGTTTACCAAGTATCACATGAGGCTACTTTCAAGAATCCAACATAAGTTTACGTGCGCGCAGAGCACACACGAGCTGCACAACCCGAGCAAAGAGCCACCCAGGAACGTACCAAGAGTCGAATGGGCGAAAAGCACAATATACGTCATCTCCCAAAAGCAACACTACAGAAAAAAAATGTACATCATGGGAGTTTTACTTATATTTTGAACTGCATAAATGACAGCAGCAGTAAGAGCTACGTTCGCGTTCAACACATCTGGATTTATTTTCATAGTCCCACAGGAATGGAAGTCTTTTCTCTCTGCACTAGAACGGAGACTGGGACACAGGGCAAACGTTAACGCTTCTTTTATGTTAAAGAGTAGCTTCCAAAAGCAAGAGAAACATTAGAACAGTCAGAGGAAGGGTCCCGACCCCAAACGTCACTTATCTATGTTCACTGGGGATGCGCCTGATCCGCTGAGCTACTCCGGCACCCTGCATCTTTGCAGAGCACAAACAAACTGCTCGAGTAGCTTAATGGGTCAAGCAGCATCTGTGGAGGCAGGTTTGAGCCCAAATGCTCAAACAATGATACAGATTAGCTCAATTGTCAGAACAAGCCCTTCCCTCGATTCAGACATAACATTTGAAGTCATCGTTATTTTATTACAGTGGTGTAAAATGAAAATGGAATATGAAATGTCTGAAGTGCCAACATGCCCTATGACCTGATGGTCATTGTAGTTTGATAATTAAATCTGAACATGCTGGCGATAACTCAGCAAGGTCAGCGCAATGAGTTATAGAGAAGAGAAATAAAGTTGACTTTTCATGTCGATAACTTCTCATCTGTGTTGAAAAGTCATCAACCTGAAATGTTAACATAGTTGCTCCGTACAGTGCAAATCCAAATCTGGATCTCAGCTAAAATGTTGACATCCCACCTCCTCCAAGATGCCGACTGACTGCCTGTGTTCCTCTTGACGATAACACAAAATGCTCGAGGAGTAATTGAATCAGGTCAGGAGCATCTCTGATAAAAGAAGATGTGACGCTTTGGGTCATAACCTTTCTTCAGACTCTTCGTCCCAGTGTCAAATTACCACTTCTTGCTCCAAGGGGGGGGGGGGGGGGGGGGGGGGAGGGGGGGGGGGGGGGGGGGGGAAAATACAAGATTACAAAGCTGCAGTTTCTTATTATCAAGCATTCAAGATTACCTGCAATGAGATTAACAACTGAAATTGCCATCCTAGGGGAGTCTCATTGTCTGATTTCAGACTAGGTTTCCATTAGTAAGTTACATAGAAAACATAGAAAAATCAGTGCAGGTGTAGGCCATTCGGCCCTTCGAGCCTGCACCGCCATTCAATATGATCATGGCTGATCATCCAACTTATTTGTTATTGCTTCTTCTTACAACCTTCAATGTTGGAATTTTATTCCAATTTTATTTGCTGATCTTGCCAGCTGGACATCTTAGACTTCAGTTTTTAATTTGTTGGTCAACATAAATGTTCCCTGATATTTCTTCATGCACACTTGCAGTGAAGGTGCAATTATGAACTAGGAGCAATAATGTGCACACAATATAAATAGACTGGATCAAGAACAAAGTCAATCATTTGTGGGTACACAAAAGGCTGGAGAAACTCAGCGGGTGCAGCAGCATCTAAGGAGCGAAGGAGATAGGCAACGTTTCGGGTCGAGACCCTTCTTCAGACTGGTCAGGGATCAGGGAAACGAGAGATATAGACGGTGATGTAGAGAGATAAAGACCAATGAATGAAAGATATGCAAAAAATTATCGGATGATAAAGTGAAACAAGCCATTGAGATAGCTGTTTTGTAGTGTGAAGAATGAGAACTAGTGCGACTGGGTGGGGGAGAACAGAGAAGAGAGGGAATGCCAGGAGCCGAGGCTGACGGGAAGGAGGAAGGGGAGAGACAGCAAGGTTTAACAGAATTGAGAAAATTCCAATGTTCCAAGCCCAGAGGATGCAGACTCCCAAGCGGAATATGAGGTGCTGTTCCTCCAACTTGCGGTGTTGCTCACTAGGGGGGCGCCTGGCCGTGGGAGGAGGCCCAGGACCGAGAGGTCCGATACTGAATTGGAGGGGGAGTTGAAGTGCTGAGCCACCGGGCGGTTCGGGTTGGTTAATGCAGGCCGACGAGGTGTTCGGCGAAACGATCGCCAAGAGTCCACCGATATAGAATCATCTGGCATCTGAGCAGCGGATCAGTAATGAGGTTGGAGGAGGTGCAGGAAACCGCTGTCGGACCTGGAAGGACGATTGGGCCCCTGAAAGGAGTGGAGGGGGGAGGTGAAGGGACAATGTAGCATTTCATGCGGTTCAAGGGAAATGCCCGGGAAGGGGGGAAGAGCAGATGGAAGGGAAGAATTGACTGGAGTTGCGGAGGAGCGTCTTGCGGAAGACAGACAGTGGAGATGGGAAGATGTGCGAGTGGCGGGTCACTTGGAGTGGCGAAACTGCGGAGGACTATGTGGTTGTATTTGCCGGCTGGTGGGTGAAAGGTGAGGACCAGGGGACTCTGCCCTTGTTATAGTATTGGCTGGAAGTAGATGAGTCAGAGGGAAAGAAGATTTAAAAAGAAAGCCAAAGGCCCAGGTTCGACTAATTTACTAATTAGCCCTAAAGTAGTTGATTAGGCAACAGATAAAGAAGTGCAACTGCAGAGGAGTGGCCTTATTGAGGTGGTGCCTTGGTGAGTAAAGTGTTAGTCTTTTTGCATGAGAGTCTTCTGGCAAGGAGGGTACACAATCGAAATTTGTGATTTTTGTCTACTGAAGAAATGGCAGGCAAGTTGGTGCAGTGTGTTTCCTGTAGGATGTGGGAAGTCAGGGACACCGCTGGAGCTTCTGGAAACTGCACCTGCAGAAAATGTGTCCAGGAGCAGCTCCCGAATGAATGCGTTGGGTAACGGAGACAGCAGGAGTCCTTCAGTTGACATCTGGGAAAACGCGTGTTTCCAGGACAGGACCTACAGTGAGGTTGTCATGCCAAGGATACAGGAAAAGCGAAGGTGGGTGAATGTGAGAAAAGTTAGTAACATGGAGTGCAGGAAGGCCCCTTGGCTGTGCCTAATAGCAAAACAGGTACAACTTCGTAGGGAGCTGTCACGGCAGACATGCTTCCAATCCAAGTATGGACAGGTCGGAGGCACCATAATCCGAGCGATGAGATTCAACCGGCGAGACTGAGTCCGGGCAGAGCCAAGGGGGGGGGGGGGGGATACTCAATTGTCCAAGGTGCAGACAGGAATATCTGTGCCGCAGGTGAGTCTCGAGGAGGGTCTCCCTGGTGCAAGGTTCAAGATGTCACGGACCAACTTCACAACCTCCTCGAGATAGCGGGTGAACACGCCGCAGTAGTTGTGCACGGGGCACAAATGACTGTCGTGGAGAAGAGAAGGAGCGTCTGCAGCGTGAGTTAAGAGAGTTCGAAGAAGACTGAAAAGCAGGACATCTCTAGGGTGCGCACGCGATGGAGTGAGGCCAGCAAAAGGGATATAGGGGATTTGAATTTGTGGAGGGACTGTGCAGAGTAGGGATTTAGGTCCACTGGATGCTCCTTCTGGGGTAGGGGTTGACCTTACAAAAGGGACTGGTGACACCTTAAACGGGAGGGGACCAACATTCTTGGCAGGCGCATTTTGGCAGTGGTTTAAACTAAATATGGCGCGAATAAAGATGGAGTTGACAAATTGGGAGCATAAAGATAAAGTGTGTACAGGAAAAGTTACAAAAGACTCTGAATTAATGGGAAGGAAAGTCCGAGAAAGGATAAGAGAGTAAGGTCAGGGCCAATAGTGAGAGAGGGGAGGTGAATACCAAAGTTAAAATGTTGTATATGAATACACAACGTATAAGAAATAAAGTGGATGAGCTTGAGGCTCAGTTAGAAATTGGCAAGTATGATGTTGTCGGAATTTCAGAGACATGGCTGCAAGAGGACCCAGGCTGCGAACTGAATATCAGGGGTATATGTCCTATCGAAAAGACAGACAGGTGGGCAGAGGGGGTTGGGTAGCTCTGTTGGTGAGGAATGAAATTCAGTCCCTTGCGAGGGTGACATAGAATCAGGAGATGTAGAAATCAGTATGATAGAACTGAGGAATAGTAAGGGAAAAGACCTAATGGGAAGTTATCTACAGGCCCCAAACCAGTAGTCTGGAGTTTTGGGTGCAATTTGAATCAAAGTTTAAATTAGGCATGTCGCAAGATAATGCTACGGTGGTTATGGGGGATTTCAACATACAGGTAGACTGGGAAAATCAGTTTGGACTGACCCCAAGAAAGAAGGTTGTGGAATGCCTCTGAGATTCTTAGAGCACTTGTATGAAGCCTACTAGGGAGAAGCGATTCTAGATTAAGTGTTGTGTAATCGACCGAGATTGATAAGAACTCGAGCGGTAAAGGAGTCACCATCTTAGGAGTAGCGACCATAATATGAGGTTTTTAATCTACAATTTGAGGGAGAAAGGACAATCGAAGTCTGTCAGTACTGAGCAGTTGAGCAATGGTACTTTGGAGGCATGAGGGAGAGCTGGCCAAGTTGACTGCAATAGAGACCCAAGCAGGGATGACCAGTGGAACAACAGTGCAGGATTTCTGGAATAATACAGATGCGTGCAGATCAGTTCATTCTCAAGAGGAAGAAAGATTCCAAGTAAGAGGCGACCGTGGCTGACAAAGGAAGTCAAGGACAGTATAAAAATAAAATAAAAGAAATACAACATAGCAAAGATGAGAGGGAAGCCAGAGGATTGGGAAACTTTTAAAGAGCAACATAAGATATGGGAGACAATACGGGAGAAAAGATGAGGTATGAAGGTAAGCCAGCCAAGAATATAAAGGAGGATAGTAAAAGCTTCTTTAGGTATGTGAAGAGGAAAAAATTAGTTAAGACAAATGTGGGTCCCTTGAAGACAGAAACAGGTGAATTTATTATGGTGAACAAGGAAATGGCAGATGAGTTGGACAAATACTTTGTTTGTGCCTTCCTTAGTGAAGACAGATCCAATCTCCCAGATGTACTAGTGGCTAGAGGACCTAGGGTGACGGAGGAACTGAAGGAAATCTACATTAGGCAGGAAATGGTGTTTGGTAGACTGATGGGACTGAAGGCTGATAAATCCCCAGGGCCTGATGGTCTGCATCCCAGGGTACTTAAGGAAGTGGCTCTAGAAATCGTGGACGCTTTGGTGATCATTTTCCAATGATCAGGATCAGTTCCTATGGATTGGAGGGTAGCTAATGTTGTCCCACTTTTTAAGAAAGGAGGGAGAGAGAAAACAGGGAATTATAGACCAGTTAGCCTGACATCAGTGGTGGGGAAGATGCTGGAGTCAATTGCAAAAGATGAAATCGCGGCACATTTGGATAGCAGTAACAGAATCGGTCCGAGTCAGCATGGATTTACGAAGGGGAAATCATGCTTGACTAATTTTCTGGAATTATTTGAGGATGTAACTTGGAAAATGAACAAGGGAGAGCCAGTGGAAGTAGTATACCTGGACTTACAGAACGCTTTTGATAAGGTCCCACATAGGAGGTTATTGGGCAAAATTAGATCACATGGTATTGGGGGTAGGGAACTAACATGGATAAAAAATTGGTTGGCAGATAGGAAACAAAGAGTATGGATTAACGGGTCCCTTTCAGAATGGCAGGCAGTGACTAGAGGGGCATCGCAAGACTCGGTGCTGGGACCGCAGCTATTTACAATATACATTAATGATTTAGATGAAGGGATTAAGAGTAACATTAGCAAATTTGCAGATGACACAAAGCTAGGTGGCAGTGTGAACTGCTATGAGGATGCAGGGTGACTTGGACAGGTTGGGTGAGTGGGCAGATGCATGGCAGATGCAGTTTAATGTGGATAAATGTGAGGTTATCCACTTTGGTGGCAAGAACAGGAAGGCAAATTGAACATCTGAACATCGTCAAGTTAGGAAAAAGGGAAGTATAACGAGATCTGAGTGTCCTTGTTCATCAGTCACTGAAAGTAAGCATGCAGGTACAGCAGGCAGTGAAGAAAGCTAATGGCATGTTGGCCTTCATAACAAGAAGAGTTGAGTGGAGGAGCAAAGGGGTCCTTCTGCAGTTGTACAGGGTCCTAATGAGACCACTCCTGGAGTATTGTGTGCAGTTTTGGTCTCCAAATTTGAGGAAGGCCATTCTTGCAAGGCCATTCTATTGAGGGAGTGCAGCGTAGGCTCACAAGGTTAATTCCCGAGATGGCGGTACTGTCAAGTTGAAAGAATGGAGCATCTGTGGTTGTATACACTGGAATTTAGAAGGATGAGAGATGATATTATTGAAACATAAGATCAGCAGGGAGCAGTGGCCACCCGACTTAAGTCCCGTCACCCTTTTGCTCCACACAACTCCTAGCATCCATCCAGCCAACTGAGACAAAAGCACACTGGATAGCCACCAAGTGGTCACAGGAGTGGAAGCCAATATCATCCCCATTACACAGCTACATCTCTTCACCAGATAAAAGCTGTCCAGGGTCTGTCCTCCCCAGAGGAGCATTGGTGAAGCTCAACAGACTTCGTACTGGAGTTGGGCGTTTCAATGCCAGCATGTGGATATGGGGACTCCGCCAGAGCCCAGCCTGTGAATGGGGAGCAGAACAACAGACAGCCAACCATGTCATCTCTGGGTGCCCGCTCCACCACCCACCAAATGGAGCTCAGGGCCTGGCAGACATTGATGCAGAGACAACAACCTGGCTGCTCATCACCCGGCTTGAGATCTAACTATTCTTTTGGTGTATGTTTCATTCGCAAGAAGAAGATTATTCAGGGATTGGACAAACTAGAGGCAGGAAACAAAAGTTGTGCCTGTGGAAAAAGGTTGATAATTACAAGCAGAACAACATTTGGGATACAAGTTTTTTAAATCACTGTGCACTTTTTCACAAACTGCAATTTAATCACTGGTTTTGGATGCTGCAAAAATCAGATTTGAAGATAAAAGTCAGTGTTGTGTTTTCAATACCACATTAACTAATTTGTCTCCAGATAGATGTGGAAGATCGCTTTCCATGGTTTGTAGGAGAAGCTAGTGGAAGTACTAAGGCAGGATGATAGTGGTGGGGATATAGGTACAAAAAGCTGGAATAACTCAGCAGGTTAGGCAGCATCTCTTGAGAAAAGGAATAGGTGATGTTTTGTGTTGAGATTCTTCTTCAGACTGAGAGACAAAGGAGAGGGAAATGAAAGCTATAGAAGGTGCTTAGAACAAAGGAATGAAAGATATGCAAAAAACAACGATGCTCAAGGGAAGGCAGAGCCCACAATGGTCAATTGTTGGCTCTGGGGAAGGTGATAACTGGTGATACAAACAATAAAACTCAGCAGGATGACAGTCAAACTAGTACAATGACTAGGGTGGGGGAGGGGCGGAGAGAGAGGGGATGCAAGGGTTACATGAAGTTAGAGCAATCAATATTCATGCTGCTTGGTTGTAGGCTACCCAAGCAAAATATGAGATGTCGGTGGGGGAGATTGCCCCAGTTGTGTGTAATTTGATATCACAATGCACACATCCAGATGTTTTCAAGAGAGAGTTATTTAAGCTCTCAGGGCTAACGGAATCAAGGGATATGGGGAAAAAGCAGGAAAGGGGTACTGATTTTGAATGATCAGCCTTGATCATATTGAATGGCGGTGCTGGCTCGAAGGGACGAATGGCCTACTCCTGCACCAATCTTCTATGTTTCTAACCAGACGTCTCTGTGTATTTATCCTCAGAAGCTGTAGCTTTGAATTTGAACAAAGTTTATCATGCAATCAGCATAGTTAGAGATGCCATACAAATGCAATTTGTCATTGTTGCATGTGATTGCAGAGTGGTTAATGAAGAATCCACAGTGAGCCAGATAACAACTGTGACACAATTTTAACAAAACAGAGTGTAAAATTTGATGATGCATTAATGTACACCGAAATATGACATCCCCAGTTTGAAAATCTGTAAATCTCTTTAAGAAGCTAATTGACCAAGATGGTAAAACATTTTTTTTTCCTTCACGTCTACGTATCTTTTGTATTTCATTGATTTCTGGCTGTTCTAACTCTAAATGCCACTGTTCCTTTGCCATATCTGACCCGATTTTTCCCTCTTTCGATTTCAATGGAAAATATTGGCTAAATTCTTAATGGGCTTGTGTATGCTTTCGAGCGCTGTATATCCTGGAGAATCTCTGTGGGGAGATCAGGACGTGCCAGTGTTTCACAATGCGCCTCTTGAAATCAATGTGAAACGGAGCCTTACAAATCTCCGGTGCAGCAAGCATAATGACATCAGCAGTGCACTGCAGCTAAAAATGAAGCGACGTTTTGGAGGTCGAGAAAACGTGGCTCCAGCTAACGGCACCATTTTATTGTGATGTAAACAGGATGGTTTGAATGTGAGGATAACCTCATTTATGATGTAAATATTAAATGGTATTTTACCTACAGCGGTGCAATTCAATTTATTTTTGAGTATGATCAAAGATTCTTGTTCTGCAGTATCAGATGTGCATTTGCCAATTGTTCGTCACTACACCAATTGTAATGAAGGTTCGCGTTTGACCTTTGATTCCATGTACCTGGGACATACATAATTCAAAGTTATTGTGACTGGAATGAAACCTTCCTAACAAGTTTTTTTAAATTCAGGTCATGCAAAGCAATGAATATAATGAAAAGTCCGAACACAGTGAACGTACCACAGATCAACTGAAATAATCTACTTTGGAGATTATTCATGACGTGCACACTTGACACTGGTGAATGCTGCAACTCATTTTTTAATAGCAAGGATACAGGGAGATATAGAAATAGACTTTGCTGATCATTAGGCTCTTTTTCTCCTTTGCACACTGGCAATAAAATTCTTCTCAGAGTCTACTCGTGATATCCTGCTGTTTCAGGCTCAAAGCAGGGATTAATGTCTGCACTAGAAATTGCAGCAGAGGGAGATAAGAATCCAGCATGAGTGTGTACAGCTCCATTTTAAGACAGCAAGGTAACATTTCCATTTGATTAAAAATCTCAAAGATGAGCTTTTAACCTACTGGCTGTGCACTCTCGAGTGTGTTATTAAGCATTGGTTGGAGCTCAGTCAGCTTCTCTTAATGGGGTAGCTTCACTCTGCTTTTTAATTAGCTACAGCAAATATGGGGGATTCACCTACACTTTCAGTCCCCATTCAATGAAGCGTGTTGGAAAGTGCAGATCAGTGGATCAGATCAGTCTAGGATGTGATGGAACACTCTAGCGACACACAGTCTAGGTTTAGTCAAAACAAAAAGAAAACGTACACAAGGTACTCACAGTTATTGATCTTTCTAGAACTGTACCCTAGGAAAATAATATATAGAGAAAGAGATTCAAGAGAAAAATACATCTTTACCATACAAATGGAAAATGCAGGTGATGGTATAATGGTAGGTAAGGGATTGGCACTTATTGGATATGGTTATTGAAATAAAAGAAAATACTTATATGTCAAGTTTCTAATTTAATCTATTGTTTCCACATTCTGATTGACCTGGATGATGACACGTTGGCCTGGCTCGCCTCAACGGAGCTGCAGGTCTAAAAGACATACGACAGAAGTTTCCACATTAGATAAATATTGCATTGACAATACTCATGTTAAATTTTTGCTTTGTAAAATGGGCACTTGCATTTTTAAAATGTGATGGTCAATTCCTTTGTTTGGGAGACCATAAATAATACAAGACTGCTTTGACATTCCAATAACATGTCCAGTTCTGAGCACATGAGAACGTTACAATTTGAAAGCGTGAGGCTTATCAACTAAACTAACATGTGAGAATATTCACTGGGTGGTTACTAAACACGACACTGAGAGAAAGGCTACCGTTTCTACCAAGAGTGGTACTCCCACCCATATGCCAGAATAAATAGTTCACTGCAGCACTGTTTCATGGCATTTTGGCACATGCTTCAGTACAATGTGTGTGAATCGGTTAAATGAGCGGATGGTAGATGATCATCAAAAATAATTCTTCGGGAAGGTAACACCAAAGCTTTAGCCTAACTTTCTCTTTCAGGGGACTGGAAGGGCCAAGAGGGCCTGTTTCCTTGCTGTAATTGTTATATGTTATATGTTATAGGTACTGATTTGCCTTTTGCATGTTCCCATTTTTACTTTCAGATGTTTACTTTCAAAGTAAACAGTTTCGATATCAAACGTGATGAAATAGATTTTCATTTAAATCCGCATTAGTTTTGTTCCTACCCATTCAGCCACAATGGCAAGCCAGTAATTATTAATTTACTAGGTCCTCAAATCCCACTCCACGCACATCCTGTCAAGGTAATATACAGCGTGAACATGAGAATACTTCAAAGCAAAGCTTTAACTATTACGACTTCACTGTTTACTATTCAAGGTAAGATCCAGACAGGTTCAGATTGGATGGATGAAGTCGTATTTTATCATTCCAGTACCTTGAATGAATGATATAAATTTCAATCCCAATGATTTCAATAAGGTGGACTAGTCAGGATTGTGTTTATTCTATGTTGTATCATAGCAACACAGATTTTTTTTTTTCTAAATCCGCTCGTGAGTCACAGAAGCATCAATTATTTCTTCTGAAGCCAAGCATGTATATCTGCGGATCATGACGTCACTCACAGCCAATCAGCGACAATGCTTAGTGGTACAAGGAGACCTCGAATTCCTGAGATATGTCTGGAACAATCGTACATATTCACGCACTCTTTGTGTTCAGCTGGTTCCCCAGCCACTTCCAGCAACCATTCTCCACCTGGGTAACCACCATTAATATCAAGGCGGGGCGGGGAAACAGCAAAATTCAAATCCCCATTTAGAATGCTGCTTAAAACGTTATAATAAATCATAGAACATATAAAAATACTGCACAGGACCAGGCCCTTTGTCCCACAATGCCGGTGCTGAACATTATGCCAAAATAAGCTAACCTCATCTGCCTACACATGATCTATACACCTCCGTTCCCAGCATATCCATGCAGCCATATGTAAACATCCATATCTAAATCCACCACCATCCTTGGCCGCACATCCCCAGGCAACCACCATTCCCAGTGTAGAAAACTTACTCTGCACATCTCCTTTAAACTTTGAACCTCTCACCTTAAATCTATGCCCTCTAGCCTTTGACATTTCCAGCCTTTGAGAAAGGTTCTGACTATCTACCCTTTCTATGCCTCTCAAAATGTTATATATTTGTATCCAACCTCCCACCAACCTCTGGCGCTCAAGAGAAAACAATCCAAGTATATCTAACCTCTCCTTCTGGCTAATACCTAATCCAGGCATCATTCTGGTAATTTAACGGATTAATTTTGGCGAGGCAAGAGAGTTGAGTGAAAATGAATTCTTTATTTAGAACGATAAACAAAGCGTTTCTTCTCAACTGCATACTGAGTCAGCCAAATACAACTAAGCTCCTTCTACACGGGTGGAGGTCCACTGATTAACAATCCAAAAATCAGCGTAAACACGCCCATGATCACGTGACCTCTCCAGCCAATAGCGATAGTCCATGTTGCCCCAAGCCACCACTAGGTGCCGCTACAGGACATCCCCCAGAACCCGAGGTACAGAACCGAGCAGGAGGCCGAATGAGGCAACCGGACTGAGTGGAAACGAGGGGCACAACCGCAGGTACAAGTGCGACTGGCAGAACAGAGCCAGGAAACAGTAACGGTACAGGGTAGACAGGCACAACCGGTGCTGGGAAAAGAGGCACAACAGGTGCACTCAGAACGACCAGTGGATGGCCTCTATGTCGGGGCTGGGCCACGATCACCGGGCTGTCAACTTCCAGGTGGGCAGATTTGAGGCGAGCGACCAAAACGAACTCCTCTCTGCCCCCGACATCCAACAGCAAAGTCGCGCTGCCGGGCCGCAACACCCGGAAAGGACCTTCATAAACTCGCTGCAGCGGTGTCCGGCGCGTGTCCCTGCGAATGAATACAAATAGACAGTTCTTAAGCTCCGGAAGGACATACGCTGGAGCTGTCCCATGCCGAGAGGTTGGAATAGGAGCCAGGCTGCCCACTTTCTCCCTGAGGTTCACCAAAAGAGGCGAAACGGGCTCCGGCTGTCCAAGAGCCACAGGTAGGAAATCCCCGGGTACCCACAGCGGGGAGCCATGCACAAGCTTGGTGGATGACGTATCCAGAACCGCCTTTGGTGCCGTGCGGCCACCCAACAGCACACAATGCAACTGGTCGACCCAGTCCGGGCCCGTGAGCCGGGCCTTCAGCGCCAACTTCAAACGGCAGTGCAAACGCTCCACCAACCAGTTGGCCTGGGGGTGATAAGCAGTGGTATGGTGCAACTGTGCCCCATACAGCTGCTCCAAAACTGACCACAAAGCTGAAGTAAATTGAGCCCCCCCCGTTCAGTGGCGATCTCTCCAGGCACGCCAAAACTGGCAATCCAATGAGCCGCAAGGGCCCGAGCACAAGACGCAGCGGAGGTGTCAGTAAGCGGAATTGCTTCCGGCCACCTCATGAAGCGATCTACGACAGTTAGCAGGTGTGTGCCGCCACGAGACAGACACCTCCGTGCTCACCAAATCAACGTCCCATCAGAACTGCCCCCTCCATCGACTCTTTATGTCGAGACATAAAACTAATCTTTACTCTCGAGCCTTTCTTGACGTCCTCTGAGGGAGGGCTATATGTATGTATTTATGTATGTACTTAATCTATGAACCAATGTTGTACAACGTCAGTATAACGAGAGTTGTTTTTTAAATGTGCTGTAGAAATAAAAGTGACTTGACTTGACTAGGAAACGGCCAGAGGGAACCACAAAATCCTACACCGGCGCCCGCACGTGTCGCTGGACATACAACGTCTGGCGGGGAATACAGGTCGATGCCCAGGCCACGACCTGCTTACGCAGGCCCTGCCAGACTAACTTGTCCACCACCAGCGCAGGGGTCGCCCGGATGGAAGGGTGTGCCAGACCATGGATAGCGTCGAAAACCCGTCGCCACCAACTCACGGGGACAATAGGGCGTGGTCTCCCAGTGGACACTTCGCAGAAGATCGACACCCCTGCCGAACCGAAAGGGACATCGGCAAACCACAACGCAGACGCAGCTGTCCGGTAACCATCCATCTCACCGCTCTCGCGTTGCACTGCGGCAAGCTCCGCATAATCCACACCGAGGTCAACAGCCTCCACGGCCGGGACCGCTGGACGAGACAACACATCCGCGCCCAGGTTCAGTTTGCCAGCCACATGTTGGATGTAAGCAGTGAATTCAGACACAGAAGCCAGGTGCCGTTGCTGACGGGCGGACCAGGGGTCGGATACCTTGTTGAAGGCGAACGTCAGCGGTTTGTAGTCAGTGACCGCCGTGAAGGGCCTGCTCTCTGAAAAGTATCGGAAGTGACGGACAGCCAAATTAAGGGCTAGGAGCTCCCGGTCGAAGGCACTGTAGCTTCACCTCAGGGGTCGCAGATGACGGCTAAAAAATGCCAGCGGCTGCCAGCGGTCATCAATAAGCTGCTCGAGTACCCCTCTGACAGCCGTATCAGAGGCGTCCACAGTAAGGGCGGTCGGGGCATCAGCCGGTGGGTGCACAAACATGGTGGCCTTGGCCAACGTCTCCTTCGCACCATCAAATGCAGCTGCGGCGTCGTCAGTCAACACAAGGTCCCATGGCTTACCGGCGAGCCATTGAAACAAAGGCCGCATGACCCTGGCAGCTGCCGGCATGAATCGATGATAAAAGTTCACCATGCCCACAAACTCTTGCAGCCCCTTGACGGTGAGTGGCCGAGGGAATTGGCGAACGGCCTCCACCTTAGTGGGCAGCGAGGTGACATGGTGTCCTAGGAAGGAAATGGAGCGCGGGCCGAACTGGCACTTTGCAGGGTTGATGACCAGCCTGTGATCCTGGAGCTGCTGGCACAGTGCCCGCAGATGCGTGCAGTGTTCCTGGTGGGAGCGGCTGGCAACCAGGATATCGTCCAGATATATAAAGACGAAGTCCAGCCCCCGGCCCACCATGTCCATGAGCTGTTGGAAAGCCTGCGCGGCTATTGGCATGTTGCCCTCTGGAAGGCGACTCCGGACTGTCAAAACTGCCACAGCCAGACATAAAAACAGTTTTTATCCATGAATAGTTGCTCTACTCAACAGCCAAAAATCTGTAGCCTCCCTTTGATCTGGTATTTTGTTGGTTCACATGCTTGATCAATGGTGTTTTATCATTAATGTTTTATTATTATTAATGTTTAGTGTTTTCTGAGTCATTCGTAACTGTCACTGTATGTCATGTTGTTACTTGTGGGCAGAGCACCAAGGCAAATTCCTTGTATGTGAATACTTGGCCAATAAATTTACTTACTTACTTACTTACTTATTCTCCTGCGCTAGAGTCCTAGCCTGCTTAACCTCTCCCTATAGCTCAGGCCCTTGGGTCCTGGCAACATCCTTGTAAATCTTCTCTGCAAACATCACAGAGCTCTGTAAACAACATAAAAAACAAGAAAAAAACAACAAGACATGGTTGGACAAAAGAAACTGTCAAATAACAAAATATCAGTACAAAACTCAATTAGAAAAAAAACAGCAAGTCCAGGCACTCAGATCCCATTGTGGTTATGTTTTTACACAGATTGTGGTGGGTGCCTGGAATGCTCTGCCAGGGGTGCTGACGCACGCAGATGTGACCGAGGCATTTAAATAACTTTTGGATAGGCATATGAAAAGGCAGGGTATGGAGGGTAGGGATTATGGGCAGCCAGATCATGGACATAGAACAGTACAGCACAGAAACATGCCTTTCAGCCCACAATGTCAGTGCCGAACATGATGCCAAGACCATCTAAGGGCCTATTCCCGTGCTGTCCTGTTTTATAAGTCCAAGATAGTGCAAGAGGTAGCCCGCAGCGTTCCATTACTGAGGAAAAGTTAGGGTTGTGCAGAATGGTTCTACATGAAGGAAAATAGCTGTTCCTGAACCTGGTGATGTGGGACTTCTGGCTTCTGTATCTCCTTCCTGATGGTAGCACTGAGAAGATGGCATGCCCGAATGGATGGGGTCATGAGCTTGGGAGGTGGTTGAAAGAAGCCTGGGCGCTCCTCTGTGTCCAACTACTCACTAAAGATTTTTTGTTAGGACCTCCAGATGTGATACCCTCGACTTCTCCTGATGCAGAATCTCTCTCTGAAACCCTCTGCTTCCCTAGATTCTGCTTGACTTTCACACTTCTCCAGCACGCCTCCGCCAGATTTTGTTACAGATTCCAGCATCTGCAGTCTCTTTTGCCAATTTTCCCACTCTCTATTGCATTTTTGCAACATCTGCCTTCAAGTGTCAAAAAGCAGTAAACAACTTGTTTACATTTAATGCTAATTATCATGTGAGCGAAAGCAGGACTGGATTTGGTTGCACACGTGTCCCCTACTGATACTGAACAGCGGGACTGGTAAAAACAGGAGAGACGAGGAAATAACGATTGGTGATTTTTAAAATCAGAAATACTAAGCAATGCAGGAAACCCAATACATCTAGACATTGGGAGTTACAGGAATAAGTTAAAAGACTCAGCGACAAGAAAGATAAAACTTGTACTAAAACCTTAAGTCGTAAGTTAGTTGAAGTTGACTTGACGGCTGTTTTCATGCAACCATTCAGGTTCTTCGGTGCACCTTATTTACACAACTTATTTGATTATGGCTGGTTGTGTTCTAAAGGTGCACTGGCAATGTTGTGTGATGATTTACCACAGTGTAACACTACTGTTTGCAATGTGAAGAGGGTTGGAGATTAAATATACTCTGATGTGGTGAGATGGCAGTTGTGTGCTCAATCAGGATGTGGGCCGTCAGAAGCACTTGTGCAGAGTGGAAGAAAACAGTTGTCATTCCACCAACTCTAAGTATAAACCTGAAACTCCAATGCTCAAGAAGTAAACATTGTGGCAGGTTTACCTTGTTGTAACTGGAGCAAAGTGACATTTTAATGGGTGATAGGTTAGAAGATAATACTCATCTGATGTCAAAGGCCTTTTTTTCCAAGTTCATATGCCTCTTAAGTGCAGTACAGTTACTTTTTTAATCAACCTAGAACATTAACAAATTTCCTTAACTGATGTACCTTGGCCCCTAAGTGTTTCCAGCATTTTTAATTCCAGTCATCTTCTGCACCAGTGTGCAGTTTGTTTGTCATCTTGGTGAATTTTGTTTTCCACCATTTTTGAGCTATCATGTGGTTTTGCAAATATTTTACTTTTTCTTTAATTCCCGTCTCCCGCTCTGCAGTTCACTTGATGCCCTCTTGCCCCTGACGATACCATTCCGTAACACAGGGGTAGTTCCTAACCTCCCATTCAAGTCCCTCTCCTGAGGCTGGGGTGAAAAGTCTGTGTTGATTCCTCTTCGTGTTAACGACAGTGCTGAACTGCCAGAAGTGGTGTTTTTCAGATGGGATGTTAAACCAAACTACAACCTCTCAACTGGGCATAAAAGATCCAACAGGAAAATTCAGATAATCCGGCATGTTTGGGACTGAAAAAGATTGTACTGGACTTGAAAATTTTCTAGACGTGGACTTTCCAGACTTGTGGAAGTGATTCTTATTAATACTTCAACTTATTTTTAGAGCACCTTGGAGTACCTGTATTAGGAATCACGGTGTGATCCAGGAAGAGCAAACAGACAATTGGCAGGTTCGCCTTGTTATTCACATTTTTACATGTGTGTAGGTGAAAAAAATCATTTTTCAGTGAATTTGACAAGTTTAAAGGGTGCTGGGGAAAATGAGGCCCTGGTAAATTTCAAACGAGCACAGGAAATCCAAACCAGTTGAGCTTCCATTGAGCGTGCGATCCGGGACTCCGATATGCTAGAGGAAATACGGAATGCTGGGCCCCGGTGTGTTACAGGGACTTTGGGAAGTGGGTCCCGGATGTCAAAGGGAACAGGCAAATCCGGGTCATCAAATATTGAACCATCAAGGTTTCCGAAAGTCAGATAGCAGATGAGAGTTTTACTGTATAGTGTTGCACAAAGTGCAAATGAGCTTTTTCATGAACTGTCCTGCATGAATTCAACAATCAAATCCTAACAGTTCATTGGATTGTCCATCTCATGGCTGATTCTGGGAGTTTACCGTGTGCAAAATGTGACTTACTTGGTGGGTAACTCGTGGGAGAATTGTTGCATGTGACTGCCTGTACAGTCACAGTGTTTGGGACAAGCCTCCAGAAAGTCACTGAATTATTTGGTTCTGTATAGTACTTACATTAAAAGAAAGGGTGCATGTCTCTCAGAATGATGTTTTGTTTCATAAAACACCGTCAGTCTAGTGTACAGGCTCTCATTCAGTATCTTTAAGAGTGATATTGCCTCATTTAATATAGAATCTTTAAAAAATATTTTCATTATTAACACTAGTGTCTGCAACTTGGGCTTTTTAAATAGATCACTCCTTTGTCTTTGTAACCTTCTCACTGCTCCTGTTGTCATCTGTAGCTTGGGGCAGTGGGATGGTTGTGAGTGGAAGGACAAAAATAAACAAGGCAATAAATCAGCTCAAAAATTAAGAAGGAAAACCTAATTAAACACAGCAGCAGGTGATACAAAGAAAGATCCCAGGGATGATTGGGTGAACATATGATGAGTGTTTGACGACACTGGGCCTGCAATGGCTGGAGTTTAGAAGGATGAGGGGACACCTCATTGAAACTTACTGAATTATGAAAGCCCTAGATAGAGTGGATGTGGAGAGGATGTTTCCACTAGTGAGAGAGATTCAAAGTAAGTGAAACTTACAGTTTAACTAAACTAAAACTAAAAGTTTAGTTTAGTTTAGAGGTACAGCATGGAAAAAGGTACTTCAGCCCACTGAGTCCATGCCGGCCATCAATCACCCAATCACATTAGTTCTATGATTTCCCACTTTCCATACACACTTAAGGCTGCTTTGATCCAATTGTGCAAAGGAAATTGTGCAAATGGGTAACTTACATGCTCCGCAATGTGAACAATTTCTCTTCTTGGAATGAAGTATTCTTCTATTTATTTTCTACTTAAAGTACATAGAGTATGGGAAAGAGATAGATGTGAATGGAAAGAGTAGATGGGGTCCAGAGGGGCGAGGGGATAGTGGGTAGGAGAAATGAATAAATGTGCAGGATAACAAAATAACAAAATTAATATTTTCTCCTTATTAAGCTTGTGCAGTAAAATGGAAGAAATCTGACAATAATATTTAGAGAACAGTTTTTCAGCCATCATGTCATAGTAGCGTTACGGTGAGAGGGACAAAGTTAAAAGGAGATGTGCGGGGCAAGTTTTTTTACACAGAGGAAGGTGAGTGCCTGGAACACACTTGCAGGGGTGGTGGTTGATGCAGATACATTGCTGGCATTTAAAGGACTCTTGGATATACAAGGAATGGAGGGATATGGGTTATGTACAGGTAGATAAGTGATGGTCTTGGCATCATGTTCAGCACAGATATTGTGGGCCGAAAGGCCTGTCCTTGGGCATGTACTGTGCTATGTTCTATGATATATACTATAAATACTTATTTTGTAATCCCTCCCTAATGCTTTAGTAGATATTAACACAGGGTCCATCCTTGGTCAAATACCAGCTCCTTTTCTAAATTGGACTGACTTTTACAAGAAACGCATTTCACTTTTAGTGCCTTAAAAATTGTCAATAGATTTTAAATGACAAGCCGTGACTTTCATGATCCTTTTTCTTTTAAATATGTGCATTTGGCAAACAGTAGACATGTGTCTGGAGTAGGATTGGCCTGTTTTGTTGTAATTAAAGAAACCATGTAGGCTTATTAGACAGGGAATTTCATGCAGCAGTCCCATGGGATCAGCCCAGTCATAGGAAAGAAGAATATTGAGCTGTCTGGGAAACAATTGGGATGGGAGAGGAATGGGTAATACCTGTGTGAACAGTTTCGACAAATTAATGTTTGTAAGTCTGGTAAAATAAGTGGGTTTTATAAAAATATTTCCTGGAAACTGAGCAGTATGATCATGGTGTGGAGGTGTCTGAAGACATGCAGTGAAAATGCTACATTCCAGAGCTATCATATACATAATGCCGCATTGTGCAAAAGGCACCTCATTCAGAGCTGAGCCCTGGAGCAGATTCATGAAGCAGCAAGCATCAAAGGCAAATGCGTAGGCGTTTCTCTCCCCTCATTGCAATTTCACCATCCACACAGCGGCTTTCTCTGCTTCACTTCTTTTCTTCCTATTGATTAAACTGGATAGTTGGTTGAAAAAAAATGTGTGCAGGCCTATGCATGTTTCATGCTGGTGGCTTGCAGTGGCAAACTGAGTTTTGATTATTATAGCAAAAGGAAAATCAGCTGTCTTGATAAAAGAGTTTTTAATGCCAGTCAATATGTTCATCTGAACCTCCTCTCACCCTATCTCATCTAGCCATAGTAGGAAACACTTCCTCCTATTCATGCTTCTTCGAAGATGATATTTGTTTTGTTTTAGGGTACACAAAAGGCTGGAGAAACTCAGCGGGTGCAGCAGCATCTAAGGAGCAAAGGAGATAGGCGACGTTTCGGGTCGAGACCCTTCTTCAGACTGGTCAGGGATCAGGGAAACGAGAGATATAGACGGTGATGTGGAGAGATAAAGAACAATGAATGAAAGATATGCAAAAAAGTATCGATGATAAAGGGAACAAGCCATTGTAAGCCATTGTAAGCTGTTTGTAGTGTGAAAATGAGAAGCTAGTGCGACTAGGGTGGGGGAGAGAGATAGAGAGAGGAAATGCCAGGCCCGAGGGCTGAGGGAGAGGTGGGAAGGGGAGGAGACAGCAAGGGTTAACAGAATTGAGAAAATTCAATGTTCAAGCCCAGAGGATGCAGACTCCCCAAGCAGAATATGAGGTGCTCTTCCTCCAACTTGCGGTGTTGCTCACTCTGGCCGTGGAGGAGGCCCAGGACCGAGAGGTCGGATATGGAATGGGAGGGGGAGTTGAAGTGCTGAGCAACCGGGAGGTCGGGTTGGTTATTGCGGACCGAGCGGAGGTGTTCGGCGAAACGATCGCCAAGCTAGTTTAACTGTATCTTGGTACACTTGACAATAATAAACCTATACCAGTACTCCATATCAAATTACTCTCTGCTTGAAGAAGTTTGTCTTAATTTGCAATTGGATTTATTAAAGAATGACTGGTTTTGGATGTCACTGCAAGTGATGCCTGTGTGGAGTTTCCAATTTCCCCATTTGCTCATGGATGTCCTCAGGGTGCTCTGGTTTCCTCCCACATTCCAAAAAATTGTGGGTTGCAGGGTCGGTTTTAGGGGGCGCGGGACCCAATTGGGAACAATTTAGGTGAGCCCCAGGTTCCCAGCCAAGGTCTGTCAGCCCAGTTATTTAGTATATATTATGGAAATTGTACACTAAGGTGCTATGGATTATAGACTGCCTGAATATCCCCTCACCTTTCACCCCAGCCGGCAAATACAACACATAGTCCTCCAACATAGTCCACGTTGGAGGTGGCCAGTTTCGCCACCTCCAACGTGACCCCTCCACCCGCCACATCTTCCCTTCTCCCCCCCTGTCTGCCTTCCGCAAAGACCGCTCCCTCCGCAACTCCCTTGTCAATTCTTCCCTCCCCTCCCACTCTACCCCTTCCCCTGGCACTTTCCCTTGCAACCGCAAGAAATGCAACACTTGTCCCTTCACCTCCCCCCTCCACTCCTTTCAGGGACCCAAGCAGTCCTTCCAGGTCCGACAGAGGTTCACCTGCACCTCCTCCAACCTCATCTACTGCATCCGCTGCTCCAGATGCCAGATGATCTATATCGGTGAGACCAAGCGGAGGCTTGGCGATCGTTTCGCCGAACACCTCCGCTCGGTCCGCAAAAACCAACCCGACCTCCCGGTGGCTCAGCACTTCAACTCCCCCTCCCATTCTGTATCCGACCTCTCGGTCCTGGGCCTCCTCCACGGCCAGAGTGAGCAACACCGCAAGTTGGAGGAACAGCACCTCATATTCCGCTTGGAGAGTCTGCATCCTTTGGACTTGAACATTGAATTTTCTAAATTCTGTTAACCCTTGCTGTCTCCTCCCCTTCCCACCTCTCCCTAAGCCCTCGGGCCCTGGCATTCCCTCTATCTCTATCTCCCTCCCCCACCCTAGTCACACTAGCTTCTCATTTTCACACCACAAACAGCTTACAATGGCTTGTTCCCTTTATCATCGATACTTTTTTCCATATCTTTCATTCATAGTTCTTTATCTCTCCACATCACCGTCTATATCTCTCGTTTCCCTGATCCCTGACCAGTCTGAAGAAGGGTCTCGACCCGAAACGTCGCCTATCTCCTTCGCTCCTTAGATGCTGCTGCACCCGCTGAGTTTCTCCAGCTTTTTTTGTGTACCCTCGATTCTCCAGCATCTGCAGTTCCTTCTTTAACACTGAATCTCTCCTGCTCCTGTTTGACTGTCAGTACCTCCACTGGCTTCCAACCTTTACCCTAGCAGCTAATTACCATTAAACTGCATTATGTGATTGGACACAATACCCTTGGAGACAGCGGCTGATTGGACAGGAGGAGACGTATTTGTTGATTGGACGGGAATTTTATGGCAAGCTGGTTGGTGATTGGACGCAACCCCCTTTGAGACAGCGATTGATTGGTCGCCGAATAATCAGGCACAAAATAATTGACAAATAGGAAAACAAAAATCGCTGGTCAGTGCGAACTCAGTGAACTATCTGGCTGTATCTCCAAACTAAACAGTTTAACATGCAGGTACATTCATTTAAAATAAAATTCAGTGATTATTTCACATGATTTCTCACTGTATAAAGCTCGGTATCTGACCAATTTCTGTTTAACACATTTGGTCTGTCGTGAGCATTTTTCTCTCCCAAAACAGTTCATATCTAGCAATACGATCAACGAAACAGACAGCAGTTGGACACAGTCATGCGATTAGCAAGCGATTGATAAGATTTGATGGGGCACCCTGAGCTTTTTTGCACTTCTATTAGGGTTAAGTTATTGAATTTATTTGTTTCTTATTTGTTCTCATACAATCTATGAGTATTGTGTTTACACGCCTGTTATGCTGCTGCAAATAAGAATTTCATTATTCTGTTGTGGGTACACATGACAATTATACATTCTTAACTCAAATCTTCACTCATGCATTTGTGCAATAGAAAACGGGTAACCATGGCACTCTGCGCCAAGTTAAAAAGGGTCAGCAGTTAGTCAGGAAGTGACTATTTGTCAGGAAGTGACTATCCAAAGAGCAACCCTTTGTTAGTGGCTTCACTAAATGGTGTAACTCAATATTCCTCCAGCAGTTGTTTTTTTTTGCAGCATCTGCAGTTGCTTGCGATTTAATACTATGTTCCACTGCGATCTAACTAATGGATGGACCATGCTGAAGCACACGCAGCATTGAAATGCTATTACGACAATTAGCAAGAATATTGAACAATACAGTAACACGTAGTTTAAACTGGAGTTTCATTTTACAAATGCCCATTTTCACGAAGCAAGTCACTTTTGGCAATGATACCAGTTTTTAAGAAGGCAGACTTTGCACTGACCTCTTGAAAATAAATCAGTGGTTAACTGGCAATGTAAACGTGATGGTGTGCCTGCCACCAAAGCAGCAGGCACCGTGGGAGGAAGGTGGGGCAGGGGAGATGAATGTGGATGGACAGGGGGTGAAACAAAAAGATAAAGAGCTGGTTTCAGTCCAACAGCAGTACAAAACTTAAAACAGCTGGTCAGGGGGCTAAGAGGCTGAAGTGCTTCAGGCTGCTGTTGGACCAAAATCAGCTCTTTATCTTTTTGTTTCACAGAATCACATCAAGCACGGTCTCTGCATTATAAGTGCAACATGAACAGTGATGGAAATAGGTTTTAGGAACTAGCGGTACGCTAAGGTCCGTGAGGCTGAGGGTGGGAGTAGATGCTATAAGGCCCCCATGAAAAATTTTAATTTTCTGAAATTGAAGATAGACATAAAGCTGGAGTGACTCAGCAGGACAGGCAGCACAGCGACTCTGGAGAGAAGACCCTTCTTCAGACTGAACTGAGCTCTCGTTGGTGAGAGTACTTGTGATTGTCTGAAGAAGGGTCTCGACTAGAAACACAACCTTCTCCCCAGAGCCCCTGCCTGTCCCGCTGAGCCACTTTCAACTTCAGAGCCAAACAAAAAACACAGAGTGCTGGAGGAACTCAGCGGGCAAGGCGGCTGCTGAGTTTCTCCAGCATATTTGTCTACCGCAAAATGTCAATGATTCCGTGAATGCCGAGGCGACAGGGTGAGAGAGAGGGAGTGGGAGAGACCGAAAGACAGAGATACACAACGTGGGTCGGTAGGTGAATGACTAACCTGCACACCAAGAAGAAGCCCCTTCTCGCGGTCCAGAGCCCTCTATCATGATGGTGAGTTTTAAGAAATTCTCAATGTGTCATCAATGCATCGATCTACATTCCTCAGCAAATGTAATTATGTTTTGAACAAGTGAATTTATTCAAAGGAACGCGGCGTCACTAATACCTGTTCAAAACACAATTACATTTACTGAGGAATGTGGATGGATGCATTGATGACAAATGGTATAACTACTTGTTAACTATTGGCTGTTAACAAGTGCTACAAGGAGAGATTGTTCAGACTTGGATTGTTTTCTCTCAAACGGCAGAGGTTGAGGAGGGGGTGGTGGTGGGAAAGGAGGGTGGGGGGAGTTGGAGGGAGAGGGGATTGGAAAGAGGGTGGGGTGGGGTGAGGGGGGAGAGGGAGGGGTGGGGGGGGGAGGGAGAGGGAGTGGAGGAGAGGGAGGGGGGTTTGAGTGCTGGAGCGCCCCTCCCTCCCGGAGTGGCCCGTCCTGCCTTGCGAGTGCATTGTGATGTCACGCGGATTTTCTTTTCTAAAAATGGGTGTTTGAAGAAATCAGGCTGTTTTTTAAATTTCAATGATTAATAACTTCGGAAATATAGGTGGAAATGCGACGAGAAGATGTTTATCGCCACCACGGGAAAAATGTGAGTAGGATGTGTGAAAGGCTGTGGGAAGGCTGTGGCCTAGCGTTTGGAAGAAGATAAGAATTATCCAGATTGATACACACAGAGACACATCGTGGGCGCAAACAAGACAAAGACTTTTAGTTATATAGAGATGTGCGGGGCAGGTTTTTTTACACAGAAGGTGGTGAGTGCCTGGAACATGCTGCCAGGGATGGTGGAGACAGATACAATAGGGATATTTAAGAGGCTTTTTGATAGACATGTGGATATGCAGGGAATGAAGAGATATGGATTATTTGCAGGCAGGTAAGAGTAGATTATCTTGGGA
The DNA here is from genome assembly GCA_035221665.1 of Okamejei kenojei. Taxonomy (NCBI): domain Eukaryota; kingdom Metazoa; phylum Chordata; class Chondrichthyes; order Rajiformes; family Rajidae; genus Okamejei; species Okamejei kenojei. The sequence goes on from CM069133.1 coordinate 80,982,266, forward strand.
TCATGTTCAGCAGAGACATTGTGGGCCGAAGGGCCTGTTTCTGTGCCGTATTCTTCCATATTCTGTTTCTGGAGAAAGAAACCTTATCTGTTCAAATTTTTATTAATAATTATAAACTTTGAGCTCTGTGATCATTCTGTTGGATCTTTTTTTCTGCACCATAATTGCACTCGGATTCATTTTTCCATAAAATTATCTTTTATACAATAGTGATAGCTTCCCAAATTAGCTGCCACCTGTCTGACTATTTCACTGAGCTGAAAATTCAGAAAAACTTCCAAAATAATATCAGTTACTCTATTATCCAGGTATCATTAAGAATGTTCCATAATAATTGTCATTCTTATCAGTATTAATGCCTTCATGCTGAAAAGATATGAATGTAAATATAAAGCAGAAACCTTGTGATAAAATGAGATGTGCCATCAAGATTTTAACCATAGTAAAATTAGTACAATTTCTATTTTGTAATTAAACTATTTGGAAGGTGCAATTGAATTTCCATGTTTATTCTTTGAACTTTTCGCAGGAATTTCTATGAATGTTGGGATTTGTTTTGCTTAAAGCAGTGGAACGCAGAATGGAGCTAGTTCCAGTCATTTTATTTGTACTCTGGATTATGTTCAGTCAGAACAAACACATGCACTCGATAGAATTTATTATCTGTACAGTTTTGTTGCGTTGCTCTTGATTCAGGAATCCTGTGGGAGTGGGCAGACTCACAGGCGGAGGGGCGCATGGAATATTTTTCCTGAGAACGTCTCATTTTCAAAAGGAGGAAAAGCTTACTAGGAATCAAAATCGATGATTTTAATTGCCCAACTGTTGGAAATTAAAAACTCACGATACATGAGACTGTGTGATAGGGGCATTTAGTTTCATTCAGTAGCTTTTACAATGAAATGGATGGGTGTCGTGAAAATTGGTTTGGCGTGGCTGAGGACCTTAGTTTAGACTTTAGAAGCACAACGCGGAAACAGTCCCTTCTGCCTACCGAGTCCGCGCCGACAAGCCATCACCTTGTACACGAACACTATTCTACGCACTATGGACAATTTTACAACTTTACCGAAGCCACTGAACCTACAAACCTGGACATCTTTAAAGTATGCGTGGAAACCACAGCACCTGGAGAAATCCACACTATCACAGGGAGAACGCGCAAACTCTGTATAGACAGCACCTGTAGTCAGGATCGAACCCGAGACTCTGATGCTGTAAGGCAGCAACTCTACCGCTGCGCCACTGTGCCGCTGGTACATTGACACATTTCTAGTGGATGGGGGCTGGTAATAGAATAGAAGCTTCAGGAAAATGTGTGATGATTTATCCTAATTTGGGTTACTTCTTGCATTGTGGAGCATACACATTCCCCATAACATATGAATCATGTTAAGTTTTGAAATAAAAGAATGGGGCTCACACATTTTGCTCCTCTTGGTTATTGGTGAATCTAGTTGGTGGAATCTTTAAGCCACCAACGAGGTGTATCTCATTCATGGCTGAGAGGATTCCAACTCACTGAAATAGTGGAGTTGCAAAGTCTGGCCACTGCCTGTGTACTGGGCAGAGGCCGCAGAGATGGAGTGGATGGGGAGAAAAGGCTAAGGTGGAGAGAGATTGTTTGTGGTCATGCTGGAGCAGGTTGTCCCGATGTTGTTGGTGAAACAGCAATATATATATTTTTTAAGTCTCTCAAGGCTTCTTAATCAACTTGAACAATTCATTATTTTGTGACGATCTAAAAGCCCTCGATCCAATTAAAGTTTCTTGGGCACCTCTCGTTGCTATGACAATGTCAAATGCCAGACACTATTAAGCATCCGTGGAATCCAGCGTAACAATGAAATGGGGGTACACAAAAAGCTGGAGAAACTCAGCGGGTGCAGCAGCATCTAAGGAGCGCAGGAGATAGGCGACGTTTCAGGTCGAGACCCTTCTTCAGACTGGTCAGGGATCAGGGAAACGAGAGATATAGACGGTGATGTGGAGAGATAAGGAACAATGAATGAAAGATATGCAAAAAAGTATCGATGATAAAGGGAACAAGCCATTGTAAGCTGTTTGTGGTTCTATCTCCCTCCCCCACCCCAGTCGCACCAGCTTCTCATTTTAAACTCCCTACGGTGACAATGAAATGTACTGCATCAGAGCTGCATCAGAAGATTTCACCCTTGTTCGCATTTACTTAAAGGGTGTTCCAAAGATCAGTAGGGTCTAGGCTGGAAATTCTGCCTGTGTTCTCTTCTCATCAGCGTGCTGTGAAGTAATAGGGCATTTGAAGCACTGTGGCAACATTCATGGTGCTAACAGGCTTTTGCCTGAGTTCTGCATTCATTGAGAATTATGTTACAAATTTCTGGTGTGTTAAGTCGATCAGCTGCCGTGCAAAAATGAATAATAATGAAGGAAAGAACTATTTTCATCTAAGCTTGAACTTTGCACTGCCTCCTCTGGCTGAGGTCACATAATTTTGCATTTATGGTGACTTTTCAGGAATATGTTTGCATGGTTAAATAAGCTTGCCATGTTATGCTGGATGATGCCCAGAGGTGTTTGTACAGACTTGCTCATTGTTTCTCTTCCTAAAGTGCAATGACCAATGTAACTGAGAGCCATCTGTAGGTACTTTGTCACATTACACCTCACATTAAACTGTGCTTGCCAGTATTATGCCTTTTATTACACCAGCTTTACTGGCATTACAATCATATCATCATTAATGGCATCACACCTTGCAGTACACTATCTTCAGGGTATGATATTTTACGGCACACCATCTTTCATACTTCATACTATTTTCAGGGCGTCATTTCTTTTAATATTTCATCTTTAGAGTATCAAATTTTTCAGTACACCATCTTAAGGGTATCATATCTCGGAGTGCAATATTTTAAGGTAGAGTATTTATAGGACTGTATTTTACTGTGCATCATCTTTGGGGTATTAGATCTTCTGATACACCATTTTTCGGGCATCTCTATAATGATATTGATACGTCATTGTCACTTGTACCTAGCTACAGTTATAATTCTTTGTTTTTGCATACAATGTACACAAAAGAGTCCCCACAAAGGCACTGACAAAGTTACAATAATTACTCTTTAAGTAATGTTGGTCGCTTCTTTGTCCCCACCAGGCTTTTAGATGTAGTATTTTGCATTACTACATTATCTCCCAAACCAAGAGAGTGGCATTGAAGAGTAAGCTTTACAAGTTCACAAGTTATAGTAGTAGAATTAGGCCATTCAGCCCATCGGGTCTTCTCCACCATTCAATCATGGCTGAGTTCTGCCTCCTAATCCCATTTTCCTGCCTTCTCCCATTAAGCCTTGACTCCTTTAATTGAGATTTGGGAAGGACATTGCTTCCAAAATAATATCTGTTGTACTCAGGTATGTTTTGATTGTACTCACGCATGGTATGATTTGCTGAGATAGCACGCAAACCAGTATCAGTACATTATCACTGTATCTCAGTATGATGACCAATACCAATTATGCAATGTTGTTTAATGTACAGTGGTACATCCAGAGAAACATTTTATTTCTCAAAGAACTGCAACTCTATCAATGTTAGCATTATAATAAAACATAATTGATTTGTCTGGAAATTGTATCCTAGAAATCACAAAATAAGTATTAAAGAAGGAACTGCAGATGCTGGAGAATCGAGGGTACACAAAAAGCTGGAGAAACTCAGCGGGTGCAGCAGCATCTAAGGAGCGAAGGAGATAGGCGACGTTTCGGGTCGAGAACCTTCTTCAGACTGGTCAGGGATCAGGGAAACGAGAGATATAGACGGTGATGTGGAGAGATAAGGAACAATGAGTGAAAGATATGCAAAAAAGTATCGGTGATAAAGGGAACAAGCCATTGTAAGCTGTTTGTGGTGTGAAAATGAGAAGCTGGTGCGACTGGTGGGGGAGGGATAGAGATAGAGGGAATGCCAGGGCCCGAGGGCTGAGGAGAGGTGGGAAGGGGAGGAGACAGCAAGGGTTAACAGAATTGTAGAAAATTGACCATATATTCAAGCCTCCTAAAGGATGCAGACTCCTTAACCCAAGTTCAATCATGAGGTGCTGGTTCATTACTCCAGCTTGCGGTGTTGCTTCACTCTGGCCGTGGAGGAGGCCCAGGACCGAGAGGTCGGATGTGGAATGGGAGGGGGAGTTGAAGTGCTGAGCCACCGGGAGGTCGGATGCAGACTCCCCAAGCGGAATATGAGGTGCTGTTCTCCCATAACAACCGTAGCATTACCTTTACTACATGCCAATTTTAACGCCTCATTCAACTTGCACCCTATATCCAGACTACTGTTTGGGGGCCAGCAGATAAGTCCCATTAGGGTATTTTTACCCTTACAATTCCTTGGTTCTATCCATACTGACTCCACATCTCTTGTTTCAATGTCACCCCTTGCAAGGGACTGAATTTAATTCCTCAGCAACAGAGCTACCCCAGCCCCTCTGCCCACCTGTCTGTCTTTTTGAAAGGAGGTATACCCTTGAATATTCAGTTCCCAGCCCTGACCCTCTTGCAGCCATATCTCTGTAATTCCCACAACATCATACTTGCCAATTTCTAACTGAGCCTCAAGCTCGTCCACTTTATTTCTTATACTTCACACCTCCCCTCTCGCACAGCTCGCAATTGGCCCTGACCTTACTTTCTTATCCCTTCTCGAACTTTCCTTCTCATTAATTCAAGAGTCTTTTGTAACTTTTCCTGTACTCACTTCTCCTTCAGATATATATATACAAGAAGGGTTTAGAGAGCAATGGGCCAATGCAGGCAAATGGGTTTAGCCCCATATGCCAACTTGGTTGGCATGGACAAAGTGGGCCCAAGGGCCTGTTTCCGTGCTGCATAGCTCCATGACTAAATAACCCTATAACAGACAGTCTTCAGCGATCTACATTACCAGAATCTAATACGCAGTCTGAGAGTTTGTGAATTCAACATTAGAATTTGAAATACATATTTTAGTTTGCATTACATATTTATTGAAACATAACCATATAACCATATAACCATATAACAATTACAGCACGGAAACAGGCCCTCTCAGCCCTTCCAGTCCATGCCGACCATTTGTTTTCCCCTAGTCCCATCTACCTGCACTCAGACCATACCCCTCCATTCCCTTCCCGTCTATATACCTATCCACTTTACTTTTAAATGTTAAAATCGATCCTGCCTCCACCACTTCTGCTGGTAGCTCATTCCACACAGCCACCACCCTCTGAGTAAAGAAGTTCCCCCTCATGTTACCCCTAAACCCCTGTCCCTTAATTCTCATGTCATGCCCTCTTGTTTGAATCTACCCTACCCTCAATGGTAAAATCTTATCCACGTCAACTCTGTCTATCCCTTTCATAATTTTAAAGACCTTAATCAAGTCCCCCCTTAACCTTTTGCGCTCCAAAGAATAAAGAGCTAACTTGTTCAAGCTTTCTCTGTAACATAGTTGCTGGAACCCAGGCAACATTCTAGTAAATCTCCTCTGTACTCTCTCTATTTTGTTGACATCCTTCCTATAACTAGGCGACCAAAATTGTACACCATACTCCAGAATTGGTCTTACCAATGCCTTGTACAATTTTAACATTACTTCCCTACTCCTATATTCAATGCTCTGATTTATAAAGGCCAGCACACCAAAGGCTTTCTTTACCACCCTATCTACATGCGATTCCACCTTCAGGGAACGATGCACAGTTATTCCTAGATCTCTCTGTTCCACAGCATTCCTCAATTCCCTACCATTTACCATGTACGTCCTATTTTGATTTGTCCTGCCAAGATGTAGCACTTCACACTTATCAGCATTAAACTCCATCTGCCATCTTTCAACCCACTTTTCCAAATGGCCCAAATCTCTCTGTAGACTACTTCATTATCCACAACACCACCTATCTTAGTATCATCTGCATACTTACTTATCCAATTTTCCACCCCATCATCCAGATCATTGATGTACATGACAAGCAACAGTGGACCCAACACAGATCCCTGAGGCACCCCACTGGTCACTGGCTTCCAACCTGACAAACAGCCATTACTCTCTGACATCTCCCATTCAGCCAATGTTGAATCCATCTTGCTACTCCGCCATTTACACCCAAAGATTGAACCTTCTTAACCAACCTTCCATGGGGAACCTTGTCAAAGGCCTTACTGAAATCCATTTAGACAACATCCACTGCTTTACCCTCATCAATTTCCCTAGTAACCTCTTCAAAAAATTCAAGAAGGTTTGTCAAACATGACCTTCCAGGCACAAATCCATGTTGACTGTTCCTGATCAGACCCTGTTTATCCAGATGCTTATATATATTATCTCTAAGTATCCTTTCCATTAATTTGCCCACCACTGACGTCAAACTAACTATCTCAAAACCATAACATCAATTTAAAAGAATTGTGTCACATACTTTGGTAAAGTAATGTGAGCACTTTGCCCACGGCATAAATTCTAAACACTGCATAGAAGCAACTGCACCATAATGTTTAAGAAGAACACACACAAGCCTGCATCCATTTAATTCACACACAGCAAAAGTGTCCAAAATGCATTCATATAATACAGAATAATTTTGTTTATATAACTTGAATTTATAGGTTTTAATTATTTAGCCGACAGCATATCATATTTCATATGCATTTGTAACATCACTTACAAAAAAATTGCTTTTGTCCACTACATCTCGCCCCCCCCCCCCCAACCCCCCACACCCCAAATCAGTCTGTAGAAGGGTCTTGGCCCCAAATACTGTATCAGCTAGCCATGTTCTTCAGGGATGGTGCATGATCCGCTGAGTTACCCCAGACCCACTTTTTTTATTTTTATCCAGCATCTGCACTTCCTTGTATATACATCTTCCTAAGTTATGACCATATACCTTTCAGTTGCTGAATAATTATAAATGGATCTTTTATTGTATATGTGATCTTGCTTTCTTTTACCAGGGTTCATTCAAAACAAATATCTGGTCTCACATGCTGTCAGTGAAATGTGCCAAAGTTATCTTATTAAGAGTGGCAGCTGTGATTTGGTCAATGCAATTGGAATTACGAAGACAAATCGTTGAATAGAATGCATTACCTAACTATTTACAGAAGCTATTTTTTAAAAATTGAACCATCCGCACTTGTCAAGTCTCCATCAATCTCACTGTCTCCACTCACCTCAGATTGGACAGACAGCATGAGGTGCAATTTTGTTTTTCACTGTATCTCGATTCACGTGACTATATAAAACCTGAACTTAAATCTAAATGATTAGATGGGAAGTTATAACACAACGGAGACCCAAGTAGCCCCACGACATATCAAACCCCCAACAGATCTTTCTCATCAGACACCAGAGAACAGTCAGAAATTGGCTGGAAACAAGCGATCAAACCAAAACGTATATACAACTCCTAGATTTTCCATTAATTGTGAACAAAACTTAAGCTGTTTTGTGGTAGCTTATATAGTTAAAGTACTAAAGTACATAAGAATATAAGAACACAAAAAAATAGGAGCAGGAATAGCTCATTTAGCGCCGCAAACCTGCCCCAACATTCTATATGTTATTCCTTTTATCATGTACACTGTTGATGACTTGACTGTAATCATGTATCGTCTTTTTGCTGACCGGTGGCACGCAACAAAAGCTTTTCACTGTACCATGGTGCAAATGACAATAAACTAAACTAAAGGGGCTGTCCCACTTGGGCAACCTAATCCGCGAGTTCTGGCGAGTTTGCCCTCGGCTCATACTTGCAGCATGGCCGACACAGGTCGTAGGTCTTCATAACTCTCCTTCATGCTCGAGTGTTGTCTCCGCATACTCGAGGCCTCAGCTAGGTTGTGACGTTTTTTCAATATGTTAAAAAATACCCGTGAGTAAAAAAAAGGTTGCCATGGAAAAAAATCGATTTTTTTTTTTCTCGTAGGTTTAGTCGTAGTAGTTCGTAGTAGGTTGGCATGTTAGTCGTAGATAGTCTTCATCATAGTCGAAGGGAGGTCGAAGGAGATCGAAGGAGGTCGTCTTCACTCTCCACTATTCGGTGTCCAATTTTCCCAAAGTTAGTCGTAGCTAGTCGAAAGCTGGTCTTCAACATAGTCAAAGGAGGTCTTCTACATAGTCGAAGGAGGTCTTCAACATCATTTTTTCAAACTCTTCTAAACTCACCAATTAGGTCGCCCAAGTGGGACAGCCCCTTAACTAATATGATCATGGCGGATCTGCCACAGACCTCACGTTCTCTTCTGGGGCAGTTCGCCATTGACTTCAAATGCTTAAAATTCCAAAAGATTTATCTATGTCCTCTTTAAATACCCGCAACGATGCAACCTCCACAACACTCCAGGGTAGAGAACTCCAATGAGTCACCAACCTTTGTGTGGAACAAGCCTTTTCACCAGCCCACATTTCATCAGTAATAACCGCAGAAAAGATAGCTCTGCAAGTCAAAATCGAGCTGGAAAATTACATTTGATAAAGATAAAACAACACATATTAACATGGCAAATTATAAGACAGCAAGAATAGTGACATAAGAGTTGAAAATAAGTTCTTTATAGGTCTGACATTTTAAAGTGGAAGAGAATTTAATACAAAAGCAACTTCAGTGACTGGCATGGTAAGCAATGTGCAGAAAAGCTTCATATAAGATTTTTCCTCCTGTCTTATGAATAAAGTATTCATTTATGAAATGAGAAAACCACAATGAAATGAGAAAACCTTAATAAAAGTCAACAGTAGATCTTCAGAATTAAACTTTTATTTCCCATGAAACGAAAATGGTTAAAGATTCATACTTGTTGCAATCAGCAAGGGATTTCTGCAGCAAACGGGTATATTTGAAGGTAATAATTTTGAGATAGTGTATTAATAAGAAGGTTGGCATGCAGAGAAAAGAAAGCAATCCAAAATATCTAGTAGATGGTTTATAGTGGTCTTTTTTTTTGCAATACTTGGAATAATTGGTTGCAAGTATAGCACGAATGGTATGCATGTTATGCTGTTCTTGCTTTTTATTAGGGGAGCAGTTGGGAATTTCAAAAGTCAAGAGTGTTTTATCGTCACATGTCCAAAACGGAACAGTGAAATTCTTACTTGCTGCAGGACAACAGGTATGTAAACATAGTACTCAGTAGATAACATCATAATAAACAACACATAACAAAGTCCAAAATCCTTAGTACAATCAGGGCAGTTTGGAGTTTGGATTTTAATTGTTGTTCATAATGTTCAACATTATGATGGTTGTTGGAAAGGAAATGTTTCTGAATCTGGATGTTACAGTTTTCGGGCTCCTATACCTTCTTCCCGATGGTCGGAGTGAAATGAGAATCTGGCCCAATGGAACAATACACAGTGAATAAAATTGTAAATATCAAATTTTTGCAGGTGGGGAACAGGAACAAGGAAATGTTGCGATATGCAGTTGTCACCAGAGACTGTAAACTATATGAGGAAGCTATCTTACATCTTCCCTTCTCAGTTTCCATTCACCAATCTGATTTGGAAACTGGGCACAAGGCTTTTCAAAAGTTGATGCTCTATCGCAATGCGGAGGACAGATCCTTTCATGTGGGGAACTGACATTATATCAAAAATAATTGCCAGTGTGCATGTTGCTCCCTTAATTAGAGTTCAGGATTGATCACCTTGCAACTAAAGCCCACAGAATGATCACAGTGATTCATAATAGCAAACACTGCCAAAGGAAAAGAATGGGAGGATATCCTGGAGTTTTCTGCACACTTAAATTTGATATTTTTTCATGTTTCTTCTGTGTGTTTCTCTGAATCTGGAAATGAACAAAGGAATAGCCATTGCTATGGTTTCCCTTTCTTTAGAACTTTCAGTTTTGGTTTAAATACATTGCTTTATTAACAGGAATAATCTAGCCATATGTCGATCCGTGAAGATGCATTATTCCCAGCTTATTCTAAACATTTCTATGACATTCTGTGGCTAAAGTTGCTACCAGGAGTCTGTATATCCACTGTGAGAAAAATTGATGATTCAAGAGACACCGAGCAGCTCGGGGCAGCGTCTGTTGAAAGAGAAACATAGTTAATGTTTCAGGATGAAGACCCTTTGCAAGATTAGTTCTTTGTTTTTCACATTTTTTTCATGACCATACAATCTAGGATGGTATGTACAGATTTGTCATATGGAGTTCTCCCATGGTCCTGACAAAAAAACTATTTCTCACCACAATATAATTCCTAACTGGACAATAAGTCTTTGTCTGTGCCATCACGCCATGGCTCCTGATTTTGTCAACGTAACAACAGGGACAAATTTTCAAAAGTAATATGCTAATTAGTCATAGTCCTGCAGCATGGAAACAGCCCCTTCAATCCAACTTGTCCACGCTGACCAACATGTCCCATCTACACCAGTCACACCCTCCTGCATTTTGCTCATATCCCTCTAAACCTATCCTATCCACGTACCTGTCCAAATGCTTCTTAAACATTTGAGGCAGTGATAGTAATTGCCTCAACTACCTACTCTGGCAGTTCGTTTACACCTTTGTATAAAAATGTTGCCATTCTCAGGTCCCTATTGAATATTTCTTCCCTCACCTTAAATCTATGCCCCCTGGTTCTTGATGACCCTCCTCTGGGTAAATTGTTAATTGTTTCTTTAATTTGAAATTATTTTGAAAAATTATTGAAATTATTTTAGTGTTTTTGACCTTTAGTAGAATAGCTTCTTCCCAGCAACTATCTCCCTTGTTTACACCATACAACAAATAACCTTGTGTAGTTCTATGGTCTATTTCTTTGGTTGCTTCACAGATTTTCTTTTGCACTATTACGGCTCGTGATTTATTGATTTTTTTCATCATTACATATTATCTCTGTTTATTGTATTAATGGGCCTGTTTAGCTGCTGCAAGTAAGAATTTCCATTGTTCTGTTGCTAGTACACTGATTATGATTAAAGAGTCTCACTGTTGGGATTAATTTCCATGCTCGTGGCTGCCCCCTCCCATTCACACAGATAAGGTTACATAGTGAATGTTGGCGTGCTTCTTCACATCTGAGGCAGATCCTTTTCACCTCCGCTTTCACATGACTTTTTACATCTCATGATTACTGAAGATAAACCCAGGAGTTCAATCATTCACACACGTATGGCACCAGAACCAGTTGATGCAACTTCACCCAACAGACCAAAAGGCGAATGTTATCACTGTTAGCAGACAGTGCCATCAGGAGCTATCTATCTGCAAAGATGGGTGGTGTATCTGCCCTATTCAGCATCAATGGTTCGGAAGTCGAACTGGTTGATAGCTTCAAGTTCCTTGGTCTTAATATTACCAAATTTCTTAGTGTTAATACTCTTCGATGTTAATTTCTTAGTGTTAGTGTTAATATTACCAATGATCTGTTGTGGCCAACATTGGCTGGATGACCTTCTTATTCGGCGTGTCTCCTATGACTCTTATAAAATTCTACAGATGCTCAGTAGAAAGCATCCTACTGGGATGCATCACAGCTCTGCCCAAGACAGCAAGAAACTGCATATAGTTGTTGATGTAGTCCAGTCCATCACAGAGACTAGCTTCCCACCATCGACAGTTCACGCTGCCTCTAGAAAGCAGCCAACATAATCAAGGACTTTTCCCACCACGGTCATTCCCCCTTCTCCCCCTACGGTTGGGCGGAAGATCCAAAAACGTGTATGTACCAGGAGATTCAGGAACACCTTGTTCCTTGTTGTTATCAGACTACTGAATAGTCTTCCCGTAAGCTAGGATGTAGTCCCGATCTTCTAAAATAGCTCACAGTGGACCTTGGACTTTTTCTCTCTAATTATAATGCTAACATGCGAACACTCTATTCTGCACTCTCTGCGGCACTTTCTGCATTACCTGTTGAACCTTTGTATGGTTTGATCGTACTCATGTATAGTATAATTTGATTGGATAGCACACAAACAGAGCATTTCACTCTATATCGGTACACATGACAATAAGAAATCGATACCAATACCATTTTCTGTTGTTATTTTAGACAGCCCACAAGTCCAATTGCCTTTATGGTTGGTGAACAGCATAAAAATATAGGACAGAAAAACAATGTTATGTGGAAACTTCAGATACTGGTTTATACCAAAGATAGACACAAAGTGCTCAAGTAATTCTGCAGGTCTAAAGAAGGGTCCTGATCTGAAATGTCATTCATTCATTTTCTCCAGAGATGCTGCCTGGTGTGCTGAGTTACTCCAGCACTTTGTTGTGTGTCTGTTTGTATACATCATGGTGGAAGTGAGATTGCAGTGTGTCACAGAGGATTGATTTTCCTTTCTTAGCCTTAAAAGTGGAAGAGATGTAGCTTTGAAAATTCCAATCCATTTGTATCTCCTGATGCATCTCTGAAACAATGTAACTCAGGTGGGTGTCAGGGAAGCAATGGCCAGCGTCGTTTTATAAGTGGAGGGGAACAGGCTGAGAACTGAAAAATCTTTTTTTATTCTTCCAGGTTTGTAATCGTCAGAGTAATTCTACCACGATGTTTCTAATGGGTATTGTGTAACAAGACAGCAGGTGACTGCAAAAGTAAGAAAAGATTTCTTCCTACAAGTTCCCCTGAGGAATAAGTGGATGATTCCACTCATCTCTTCAGCAATTAATAGCGGAACATGTTTGCAATCTATTTAATCACATTGACTTCTGCCCTACCCCTAGCCACTGTCTCTAACATTTAATCAGTAACACTTCTGGGCACCACATTTATATTGATTTTGAATGATAAATGCTTCTGTTGCAGTTACTGATCCTCTCTGGTTCATTTATAAAGTCATTGTAATGAAGAAACCAGGTCAATGTCGGCGTTTTGTTCGATGACTTTACCAGTGAACTGATTAATTACATTTTAAGCAATTGAAGTGTGTCATTGAATTGTGGCATTTTATATGCATTGGTTAACACGGGAAGGATTTTCTTGATAGAATTTTGACTCTGAGGAAGTTCTTTATGAATGCTTGAATGTAAATGAGAATCTTGAGCTTAAGAGAGTGAGTATTTATTGTTCCAATCACAAATGCAAAAGGATTTGCCCTAGGGAGGTAGGAACTGTGGTCAGGAAACCAGGAAGTTTAGAATTGATCACCAGCTGCATTTTTGTTTTAGTTCCACAGGAAGGATCTTTTTTCCCAGCAGGATTCCATCCCGGAAGCCAGGGAAGTAGGATTCCCCATGATTCTGAAGGTAAAGAACCCAAGTAGTATTTAGAAGTCTAGATATAGAAACAAGGAACTGCAGATGCTGGGTAACACACAAAAGGACACAAAGTGCTGGAGTAACTCAGCGGGTCAGCCAGCATCCCTGAAGAACACGGATGGGTGACCTTTCAGGTCGAGATCATTCTTCTGTTTCTAGTGCTTGGAAGTCTTTTGTCTTCTTTTGTAATCCTCACCTCCTGCATAGCTGTCTTGTTTAAAGATAAGATAAGAAAAGACAGATAAGATCTGAGGCACACAGTTGGTGGAAAGAGCCAATGGGGCGTTGAAAAATAAGATTACCAAGCTAATGGGACAGACATGGATTAAAGTATTACCCTTAGCATGATTTGAAATGAGGGTAACACCCCATAGTATTACGAAGCTATCCCCAGCAGAAATTATCTACGGTAAACCTCTACGAACCCCCTGGGGAGCAAGCATCACTCATGAAGGAACCTTAGATTTACACTCGTTAAACGATGAAATGATAACCTATGTTCAGCGGCTTACCCATATTCTGTCAGCATTACATTTACAGGTAAAGGAGTCCCAGAGCCGGCTACCTGACGGTGACCAGATCCAAATAGTCCAACTAGGGGCTTACGTACTTATCAGAAATTGGGACCGTAAGAAACTCAATCCCCGTTGGAACGGACCATACCAGGTGCTGCTGACTAAAACCATCTGCGATGGATACATCTCTCCGACTTCAAAAAGATTGGACGCAAGAATGGCACTCGTGCTGCTCGTTTTGCTGACGGTCCTAACCATGGCACAAGTAGTATGGACTAATACCTATCTGTCACTGGTACACCCCTCCCTTTAAATGATATTGGAAATTAAACATGACAAGCGCAGCAGATATACCCCGACTCCAGATAGTAAGAAATCCGCACAGGCCAGTTAATACTACCTGTTTTTGCCACAACCAAGGCACAGGTGTATTTTTGTGAATGACAACTCAGTCAGCCACCATTGCTGACCAGTTAATGGCACATATTTTGTATGTGAATCCTGGGCCTACCCATGGTTACCAGGAATGCCACCGGCAGACGGGGCAACTTGGGAACAACTAAAAGGACCCCATCACTGGACAGGGTGTTGTTACGTTGCATATGTGATCCCACACATGAGAGCATGAGCCAGTTGCATTGGCGTATTGAGACAATGACCGATGCCTTTGAAATGTCTTGTGTTAAAAGTACCAACTGTAGGTATGTTACAAAACTTACCTTCAGCGGCGCTGCAGTTCTGCCACTGGCCGTGTGCGTGACTTTGGCGCCTTTGAGAGGGGGGTGGGTTTAAAATGCCATTCTCTCCAGCCTGTTCAAATCGATCTTTGTCAGGCTGTTTAGTTGCTGAAGAAAAATCGCTCCGACATGCGTTCTCTGAAATTTTTTTTAAACTACGCTGGATTATTTAATAGCAGGAGTAAATTAAAAAGCGTCTTCTAAAGCCATCAACGGGACGGATTTCACGTACGGGACAAAGCAAGGTACGCCGTTTATTTTTACATATAAACGTGCTTCTTAGGATGCCTTTAATCACAAATTTCACATTGCGAAAAGGTGATTTAGGCCCCATATAAACTAGCAGTGTTTTTCCTGCCAATATGGGGTTTAAATTCACCGCAAACCGCAACATTCCAATTGATCGCGTTCCACAAAATCTCACTCGCAAAATGATTAAAATGGCCATTAATTTACGGGAATTAAACACTAAATTCCTTCCATTTGGCCTATAATTCATGACAATGAGATTTAAAAATCATGTTGTATTGTGAATTCTTGTGTGAATGTTATTGGGACACTTAGGCTATTTAAAAATGTTAACCTTTTCTTAAGAAATGGATAGATGTTTAGATCTAGTAATTGAGTTTTGTAATTAGATACAATTAGGTAACTAACTAATTATATGCTTTAATTTCAGGTCATCCAAGTAAGATTGTTTCATATTTGTTTCAGAATGCTTCAATCTATAATAACTGAAAATGTTATTCAGTTCCCTTAATTTTTAAGAAAGTTATGGGCTTTTGACTGTCCTCAATCACAGCTTTTGAGTTAAGTCAATGGAAAAGCAATAGGGAACAAGATGCTAATTTCAGAGTATGAAAATGGCCATAACTTTTTTAATACTGAATATATGAAAGTGAATTAGGTGTCAAATTAAACTTCTTTTTATGCTTTATCTGATGGGATAAATTGCAGCCTTGATTTTTAAAATCTCAAAATTTTGTAACATTGTTACCAACTGATAGGATGCCTTTGATATGCGACTGCTGATTGTCAAGCGACAAACTCAGACGCATCCTCTGGTGATGTGTATTGACTGTACCTCAGACCATGACTAACATCTTTGGAATGTGCTTAGGTGACAAAAAACTATAAAACACCATGTAATTCTTTGTTCATGGAAGTGGACACGGGGAGAGTCAAGTGACTATGTTGCTTACTTGGCTGGTGTATCCTTGCTACAGTTCAGTTTTATTTGTCATATGTAGGTTGACGCAGGGTCAACGGGACAATGAAATGTTTTTGACAAGACAACGGGTCACCTCAGCAATGATATTACAAGGTTAAAATTAAGGTGGAAAAAAATGAGATAAAAGTGACAATGGTAGGTAAAATACAATAATAAATAAAAATAATCAACATATATGATGTGTTTATAGCCTGATGGCCTGATGATGAAAAACTGTTTTTGAGTCTGGTGGTAGGTGCAGCCATGCTCCTGTATCGTCTGCCGGACGGCAACAAGGAGAACAGTCTGCGTGCTGGGTGGCTGTGGTCCTTGATGATGCTGTGTGCCATCCTCAGGCACCGCCGGTGAAAAATGTCCTGATTGGCCGGGAGACAGTTGCCAATGATGTGCTGTGCCGCCTTCACCACTCTCTGTAGTGATTTGCGACTGTGGGCAGAACAGTTGCCGTACCAGACTGTGATGCAGCCCGTCAGCAGACTCTCGATGGTGCAACTGTAGAAGTTTGTGAGGATGCTGGCGTTCATGCCAAACGTCCTTAGTCTTCTCAGGAAAAAGAGCCGCTGGCAGGCTTTCTTAGTTATTGTGTCCATGTGCAGTGTCCAAGAGAGGTCCTCAGTGATGTGCACACCGAGGAACTTGAAGCTGCTGACCCTCAGCATCACCGATGTGGATGGGGAGGTGACCACTCCTCTGCTGTCTCCTGTGCACGATCATCTCTTTAGTTTTGCTGACATTGAGAGAGAGGTTATTTTCCTGGCACCAGCTGTTTGGTGCCTTTACCTCCACTCTATAGGCCGTCTCATTATTGTCTGTGATGAGGCCCAGGATGGTCGTGTCATCAGCAAACTTTAAGATGATGTTGGAGCTGTGCTTAGCAGTAGTCTTGCGTGAACAGGGAGCACAGGAGCGGACTGAGCACACAGCCTTGTGGTGCGTCTGTGTTGAGGATCAGTGAGGAAGAGGTGTGGCTGCCAATTCTCACCACCTGGGGCCTGCGCCTGCCCGTCAGGAAGTCAAATATCCAGCCGCAGATGGAGGTCTCCAATCCAAGATCTAGGAGCTTGGGGACGAGTTTTGATGGAACGATATTGTTGAATGCCGAGCTGTAGTCAATGAAGAGCATTCTCACATATCCTTTGTCCAGGTGGGTGAGCGCAGTGTGAGTTGCCATGGCAATGGCATCATCCATGGCCCTATTTGGTCTATCAAATGTTCCATCGACCGATAATTAGTAAAGCTTTGAATGGTCTTAACTATTGTCTTTGTCTGTTTTTAAGTGAATCTTTTTCAGACCCTTCTTCAGACTTTAAGGCAGCTTTCAGACAGGGGAGGGTAACAGAATGTAGGGCACATTAATCGAACATCTGCATCATCAAATCTAAACCAGTGATGTTGGTGGAAGTATGCTGTGAACCGAATCGAGAGGATATAGGTTTAAGCTGAGAGGGTGAAAGATTTAATAGGAACCTGAAGTGTAACTATTTCACACAAAGGGTTGTGGGTGTATGGAACGAGCTACCGGGGGAGGTAGTTAAGACTAGAACTATTACAAGTTTTAATAAACATTTTGACAGGTACATGGATGGGATAGGTTTAGAGGGAAAGGATTTTAAGGGAAAAAAAGTATTGTACTGAGGGGCAGAAAGCCCCTTAATCACCTTAATCAGGGATTAAGATGGTGCGGATTTTGGGTAAGATATAAGGAGTACAAGGAAAAGAACCACATTTCAACTGAAGTTTATTTAAGCTCTTCTTTTGGTGAATATTGGGAAAAAGAGCTGAGAAATGAGTGAACAAGATTCTAACTAGGAGCAGTTTAAAGATGGACGGCATCTTACGTTTGAAGCTCATTTTAGGGAAAGCAGAGCAGTGAATTTTTGCACAAAAGGCTGGAGTAACTCAGTGGGTCAGGCAGCATCTCTGGAGAACATGGATAGGTGACGTTTCAGGTCGAGACCATTCTTCAGTCTGAGAGGGTCTCGACCTGAAGGAGTCTCGACCCAAAACATAACCTATTCCTTTTCTCTAGAGATGCTGCCTGACCCATTGAGTCGATCGGGTGGCTGCCGCAGTGGCTGCCTCGCCAACAGCTGTTAGTCCTTTCACCCTTTTTGTTATTTTTAGTGTGTCTAAATGTATGTTTTAATGTTTCTTAGTATGTATTATGTGGGGGTGGTGAGGGGGGAATAGGGAAACCGTTTTTCAGTAACTTACCTGGACTGAGATGTGTCTTTTTCCGTGTGTCGCATCTTCGCCCCCCCCCCTCGCGGCCTACCAACTGGATTGGCGCTACCTTTCCTACCAGAGACCGGCCAGAGCTTCAGCAGCGGGCACAGCGCTGAATTAACATCGCGGAGTGGGGCGATGCCTTGCCGGGGATCGCCAGTGTTGGAGCACCGGAGTGTTAGGCCCGCTGACTTTAACATCGTGGAGCGGTGGTTTGCGGAGCTTCTAGCCGCGGACGCGGCGCTGACTTTAACAATGCGGAGGTCTGGGATCTTTTGCCAGTGTTGGAGCTCTGTCCTGCTCGGCCTGTGCTCGGAAGCTGCGTCTCCGGTAGGAAGCAGCTGATTTGGAAACTCCAAGCCGCTGAGTGTGTTCGTATCCGTTCCGACGCCTGAGTTTCGATCATCCCAGCAAGAGGGCCTGTACATCTACTGCGGAGGGTTCTACGCCCCGACCACGGGTGAACAAAGAGGAAGATGACTGAACTTTATTGCCTTCCATCACAGTGAAATGTTGATTCCGCTGTGGTGGATGTTTATGTTAAACTCTATTGTGTATTGTGTTCTTTTTATTTGTATGGCTACTCAAATTTCACTGTACCAATTGGTGCATGTGACAATAAATGTGAACTTCAACTTGAACTTGAGTTACACTAGCATTTTGTGTCTTTCTTCAGTGTAAACCAGCATTTGCAGTTCCTTCATACACACTGAATTTTTGCATTTTTGTTTTGGACTTGGCAAATATCTGTGTCAATGGCTCAAGCAAGACTGAACATGGTGGTTTTCGTGTAGCCATTGCTGAAATCCAAGAAATGAACAATGTTAACAGGAGAAGTGAAAGTTGGCAAGTCCACCATCTCAATATTAGGTAAATGTCTGCTGATGGAAAGCAGTCCAAGGATAATCAGATAATCAGATTGAAGAGTGAACCGGATTTAGATAAGGTTATTGTCATATTTACCAGGAGACAATGAGATTCCTTCATCGCATGAGGCTCAAATAGTATACATACAGTAATGATAAATACAGCAGTGAATACAATGGCAAATGAAAAATAGCAGAATGGTGCAAACACTGAAGTGCAGTCTGAAGTAGACGGGAAAAAAATCTCCAGAACCATAATGAAATAGCTGAGTGAGGTAGAATTATGTTCCTCCAGGAAGGGGGCTGATTGTGGTAGTTGGTCCAGGAACCTGATAGCTGTGGGGAGGAAGCTGTCCTTAAGACTGAATGTCTAGGCCTTCAAGCTCCTGTATCTTCTCCCAGAAGGAGGTATAGGGAAAAGCGAACAGACAGGGTGGCAGATATCCTTGTCACTATCAATATCCTTCAAAGCCATAACATTGCCTCAAACCTTCCCTCTGCAACATGTCGCAACCATCTCCTCTCTGTACTCGTGCTCCTGCCACCATCAATATCCTTCTGCACCCTTCCGCAAAATATCATCCGCAAGGGCATTTCTGAATTGTTTCCTGACGTGAAGCCGGTTTCATTCTGTAAAGTGCTCCATCTAGTGGACAGATACTATTGGCATTGGTTTATTATTATCAAGTGTACAGAGATACAGTGGAACTTTGTTTTCTTTGGCAGCTTACAACCCTTGCTTTCCCGCTCTCTCTGTCCCTCCCCCACTCTAGTTCTCCGACTCGTTTCACTGCCCTGATTACATTTTACTGATTGTATGCCTCGTTGTCGCCTTCCTCTCAGCTAACAATGAACCGTACTACATTTCCCTGAGCAGCATCTGCTCTGCTGTCACTTTCACACCTCAAACTTCCATATCTCTAGTCCCCCTCTCCCCTGACTCAGTCAGAAGTATCTTGACCCGAAAAGTCAGCCATTCCTTCTCTCCAAAGATGCTGCCTGTCCCGCTGAGTTATTCCAGCTTTTTAGTCCATTTTCAAATCAAACTATATACGAGTACAATCAAACAGTGCACAAGTACACCAGGTAGTGCACAGAGTGTAGAATATAGTGCTACAGCATTAAAAATTACAGTTACCGGTAAATGGCAGATTAAAAAAATGTAAAGGTCACAATGCGGTTGGTTGAGAGATTGGGACTATACCCATAGCTTATTTCTTCCATGCTGTGTCAATAGTTGTGAAGCAAGATAATGGCTAAAATTGAAGGTGGAGAATAATCTGTGCATCTTGATCGGGCAGAGAGATTTGCACCAAAAAATTTCACTGTTCCCTTTTTCAGAACAAAATGCTGGAAGGTTTATTCCATAATGGCAGCATAGTGGAGCAGCTGGTGGAGTTGGTGCCTCATAGCTCCAGCAACCCAGCTTCAATCCTGACCTCTGGTGCCATCTCTGGAATTTGCACTCTCCCTGTGACTGCTTGGGTTTCCTTTGGGTGCTCTGGTTTCCTCCAACACCCCAAACACTTATGGACTTTAGGTTAATTGGCCGCTGCAAATAACCCCAGTCAGGGCTGCCAACTCTCACGCTTTGAGAGTGAGAATAACACATTTCGACAAATTCTCACACTCTCACGCTGATCACAAATTTCTCACGCTCTGATGTGAGAAATTCTGTGATCAACGAAAATCTCAAAACTCATATAAACTGCATGGGCTGCGGGTGTTGGAGAGCTGGGCTGAGGGAGGGATGGAGCAGCGGGGACAGGTGCCGGGAGCGGGGCTGGCGAGTGTTTGCGGGGCTGGCGAGTCAGAAGCGTTGCGCCGCTGCCACGAGAGTCTCTGTGCCAAATTCGCCCAGGTGACCTGCATGGATCAGGCTGCGGCTCGGTGCATCCTGGAGGACAACCAGTGGCTGCTGGAAGTAAGTACCAAGCACTGGGTAGAAACGGTGGAAAATAGTGGACTTCACATGGGGGTTGTTGGAGAAAGCACCCTGCTTGCCTGTTAGATTTTCACTTACTGTAACTGCAGGAAAAATGTTTCCAGTGTTGGGGGAGTTCAGAACCAGGGGTCACAGTTTAAGAATAAAGGCTAGGCCAGTTAGGATTGAGATGAGGACAAACTTTCTTCACGCAGAGAGTTGTTAATCTGTGGAATTCTCTGCACAGAAGGCAGTGCAGGCCAATTCACTGGATGTTTTCAAGAGAGAGTTACATTTAGTTCTTGGGGCTAACAAAATTAAGGGATAAGGGGGAAAAAGCAGGAAAGAGGTACTGATTTTAGATGAATAGCCATGAACATATTGAATGGCCTGGCTCGAAGGGCCGAATGGCCTATTCCTGCACCTATTTTCTATGTTTCTATGCTTGAGAATATGGCAATAAAACTCGATCACTTGATTTTTAAGCATTCATGCATGGTGGAGGTATAATGTAGTTACAGAGTGATACAGTGTGTAAACAGGCCCTTTGGTGCAACTTGCCCACACCCGCCAACATGTCCCAGCTATGCTACCTGCTACACATATCTCCAAACCTGTCCTATCCATGTATCAGTCTAACTGTTTCTTAAACGTTGGGTTGGTCCCTGCCCCATTTCCACACCCTCTCCCCACTCGGTTGCTCCACCCCCTCACCGGGTACCCACAAGGCCAGTGATCAGTGATCGCTCAGCCTCCCCACTTTCAAAAACGCTCCGCGGCCCCTGGTTTAGACGGAGAACACTGCCAGATGTGAGCGGAGAACTGAGGCCAGTTGTCCGTGATGTCTGGATCCCAATGCTCAGCGCTTCGTGGTTTGGAGTTGGCTAATGTTATTGGTTTGTAATTTGCCAGATTTGTAATTAGTTGACAAAACCTTAATTTATTCATCCGGAACATCCAGGGGGCTGGGATAAGTGTAATATTAAAATTACATGCAAGGTGTCAGGCTGTCTGTTAACCCATTATTTCCTTCAATTAAATATTGGGAAGGTAGCACGCTTGTCATTTGCCACTCAACTATTATGTTTGGTTACCTCACTCACTATTTCTAAACGCCCCCCAATTATTTCGACAGGTTGAATAGAAATGTCCCTAATCTCCTTGTTTTATTAATTGAACATGTAGATGAACATCCTCAAGGTGTGTAATCAGATGGAAACTGATTCAGATGCGATATTTAAGAGCTTGTTCAAAGACGGGGCATATTTTAAAGGAGTGACAAAGATACTTGCAGGGGAATGTGTGAGGAGATTATTATTTGTATTTAGTTTTAGCTTGAACCAGGACATCTGAAGATACAAAGTTTAATATAGAAATTGTGCTGATACTGACACCAACCAACCACGTTATGGATACCATCCATTCCAGAGGTTTTACTTTTATGATGCCATTTAAACTTCAGTTGGATTTCAATCACTTCAATGTAAATGTAATTGGGAATGGGGAGCATTGGAACAAAAATTTGCCATCACTACATATTAACTGTAATATAATAATGTATGCATGTTGGTAGGTGCAATCAAAACAAAGATCTTTTTATCATTGTTGTGTGATGAATACCACAGAACATATGATGTACTCTCAAGATCACATTTATTAGAATAATATTCCTTAAATATATAGTTATTGTACTTTGCATTTCGGAAAAGTCCCAGCTGAGAGGAAGACAGCAAAATACTGAAAATATTGGGGATGAAAATGACTTCAGGACAGTTTGTTAGGAAAATGAAAGAAATTGTAACAGAATACTTATACAGCAGAGTGTGTATAATTTTATGGATGAGAAATTGTGTTCAACCAATTGATGACTTCTTTGACAAAGTAACTAGCATGTTAGATAACAAGGAAGCCAATGGATGTAGCAAATTTTGTTATACATAATTTGGTCTGTGAAGTGCCCCATAAAAGATTACCGTATTAGATAAGCACCTGTGATCTTGAACTTAATAGTTTAAGTCCAGGGGTCAGATATGGGGCGTTATGTGTGGGTCAGGTATATTGTCAGTGCAGAGGGGCTAGGAGCAAGGCCAAGTGTGCATCCAGAGGCAAGGTCTGGAATAGTACTAGGTGTGCAGTCAAAGCTGGGACCAGGTGTAATGCTGGACTCAGGGTCAGGAATGAGAGAAGGTATGCAACTGGAGTCAGGGTCAGGAGTAGTACCAGGTGTGCAGTAAGACCCAGATTGGTCAACATGGGCCAAGTGTTTGATTATAATCTGATTTCCATACATGAATATACTAAGATCATTCATGTGCTGCACGTGTTGATCAGAGCCTGACTCTACTGTGGAATGTAATTATGAATGTCATTTAGTCTAACCTTATTTATAGCTAATCTAATTTAAAGCATATACATTGCATTCAAGTCTAAGTTAAAAGACTCGCTACAGTATGCACCATATTGCACAATTTCAAGCTGAAATATTCAAAAGCTCCGTACCAATGGGGGACACACACCCTCCTCCAACACCCTTGCCCCCCCTCCCCCCCGGTCGTGACGCTCCCTCGGGCTTGGTCTCTCGGAATTTCTCACTCCCAACTCTCACTCTCACCTGGTAGTTGGCAGCCCTACCAGTGTAGATGAGTGATAGAATCTGGGAGGAGGTAGGTAATGGGAATGCAGACAGAATAAAATAAGATTAGTGTAAATGGATGCATGGTGATCAGCGTACACTCGATGGGCCTGTTGCTGTTGAAATAGAGTCATAGCGTCTTACAGTGTGGAAACAGGCCCTTCATTCCAACCTGCCCACACCAGCCAACATGTCCCATCTGCATCAATCCCACCTGCCTGCATTTGACCCATATCCCTCTAAACCTGTCCGAGCAATGTATCTGTCTAAATGTTTCTTAAATGTTGCAATAGCACCTGCCTCAACTACCTCCTCCGGCAGCGCTTGCTATACTGTTGTGAATGTTGCAGAATAATAAACAGTATGAGTTCAATGTCTTCATCACTACTGGATTTAATTAATTCTTGCAAATCATAATTCGAAGGACTGCTTTTCGAAGAATGATATTGAGGAGTGGCCAAAGCTAAAAATCCAGCATATTCCCCTGTGACTGCAGCACTCTTTTGCTCTGAACAAACATGGGCCTGGATCTTGTGACTGGAATAACAGGGTAACCACTGACACTCTCTAATCCTGCACTGTAAAATTGATGGGGCCTTTGGAATAACAGCAAAACCACAAGCATTCACTAACCATGCTATGTGAAACTGGGGTGGGGAGGGCCCCTTGCAATAACAGCAAAACCACCAGCTTTCAATGTGAAGCTTGGGCTCCTTTGGAATAACATCAACGTTCAATAATACTGTGAAACTGGTGAGACTCTTGGAATACCAGCAAAACCACCAGCATTTGCTAACCCTGCGCAGTTTATTACAGAAATGACCCAAGTAGCAATCAGTATCTTAGTCCCACCACTGGCTTAGCTGCTTTATAGCTTCTTTTGTAAACAAGAGCAATCAGTACAATTTATGTATTAAGTTTTGTATTAAAATGTTTATACATTTCATTTCATAAGACAAGGTTGAGTAATGGTTCTGCTTCTGGTAGGACGACCTATTCCTCCAACTCCCTCTGACTATTGGGATGCTTATTGTTTAACCCCAGCCCCTTATTCCTAAAAATATGACCTTGGTGGATGATCCCTCCAGGATATCTCTCTCTCCATACAGCTGTGATGTTCAGAAGTTTGACTTTCCCTCCTCTTTTGCATGCCCCCCTCTATCAATTAGAAACATTTTACACCGTGGTACATCAAGAGATTATCAAGAGTGCTTTTCTTTTCATATGCACTAGAACGATTAAATTCTTAGTCGAGGATCAACCTTACCGTTTTCCACGCAGCACAGTGGTGACCAAGGATGCTGACTGTACAGAATATGTACGTTCTCCCTGTGACCATGTGGGTTTTCTCCATGTGCCCGTTCCCTCTCAAATTCCAAAGATGTGTAGGTTTGCAGGGACCGCGGAGCGTTTTTGAAAGTTGGGGGGGCTGAGCGATCACTGTTCACCGGCTGTGTGTGTGTGTGTGTGTGTGTGTGTGTGTGTGGTCTGTCCCCACCCAGCGTCCCATGTGCTATTCGCAGCCATCAAGTGTGTATCCAGCCTTCGCCCCCTGCGGCCGGCCAAACCTCTCACCTGGCCGACGGGGGGGGTCTGGCGCCAGCACAGTGTCTGGAGCTGAGGGCAGGTGTCTGGCATCGAGAGTGTGGCCGACATCGTGGACCCCAGTCTGGGATAGAGGGGTGAGGCGGGCGGGAGCGCTCAGGGAAGGTTGAGGACAGTGCCGTGCGGTGAGATCAATGGCTGGGGAGGCACTGGCTTCTATCCCATCGTAACTTAGTTGTGTGTGTGTGTGTTAGTTGTCTGTGCATGATGTGTCTGGGAGGAAAGGAGAGAAGGGAGGGAAGGAAGTAGAGAATGAAGGTAGGGAGGGAAGGAGAGAAAGAAGGGAGGAAAGGTGAGAAGGGAAAAGAGAGGGGAAGGAGGTGGGGAAGGAGAGAAGGGAGGGAGGGAAGAAGGGAAGGGAGGGAGATGGAAGGGAAGGAGGGAAGGGAAGGAGAGAAGGGAGGGAGAGGGCTGGCGGCGGGAGTGGATGCCGGGCCCCCGAGCCGAGAGTAGGTTACTCCAGCGTGGGGCTCAATTGGGAGCTCTCAGCGCACCAGAGCCTCCAAATCTGTGTGGCTAGGTTCAGCTCCAACTCGATAATCAAGTTTGCTGATGACACTGTGGTGGTGGGCCTGATCTCAGACAACGATGAGAAGGCCTACCGGGAGGAGGTGGCTGATCTGGCACTCTGGTGTCAGGACAACAGTCTCCTCTTGAACATCAAAAAAACTAAGGAGCTGATCGTGGACTTTAGGAGGGCACTTCATCCGAGGGCGTACACACCATTGAGGATAAATGGGGATACTGTGGATAGGGTGAGCTGTTTTAAATATCTGGGAGTCCACATCTCTGAGGATATGACATGGACATCACACGCTGCAGCACTCGTGAGTAAGGCAAGGCAGCGCCTTTACCACCTCTGGCAATTGAGGAAATTTACAGTGTCTCCTCCAGTGCTTCTACTCAGCGGCTGTGGAAAGCATCTTGTCCGGAAATATCACAATCTGGTTTGGGAATTGCTCTGCCCAGGACAAGAAGGCTCTGCAGAGAGTAGTGCGTTCGGCCGAACGCACTATGGGAACTTCTCTCGCCCCTCTGCAGGAACTATACATCAGGAGGTGCAACTCCAGAGCCAATAAGATCATGGGAGACCCCTTCCACCCCTGCAACGGACTGTTCCAGCTGCTACGGTCAGGCAAGCGCCTCCGTTGCCATGCTGTGAGAACGGAGAGATTGAGAAGGAGTTTCTTTCCAGAAGCCATCAGGACTGTAAACTCCTATCTCACCAGGGACTAACTTTACTGTACCGTTATACTTTTTTTGGGGGGATTTTTTTCCCTTTTTCCTTCCGCCCGCAATATTTAATATGTAAAAGAATATGTGATTCTGTTCCATTCTGTTTGTAGTTTGTTTGTTTTTTTTGCACAAAGTCCACGAGCATTGCCATTTTTCATTTCACTGTACATCTCTTATGTGTATGCGACGAATAAACTTTACTTGACTTGAATCGCCGCTACAAATCAACGAATCAACCTACCAGTCAGCGCCGCATGCAGTGGAACCCAGTACTGCGCCGCCGCTGCTGAAGCTAGCTAACGTGGAGGGAGAGCGAGGCAGCGTCAATTACACGAGCCTACGTAATTGACACATGCTCTCCCTCCACTGGACTCAAGACATGCCCCCTCACTGAAGCAGATGTGATAGCTGCCTCCCCTGGCTGCTTTTCATTGCAGTTCTATGAAGAGACCAGCGAGCCTAAATTTAATATATTTATATGTGAAATTATATGTGAGGCCACACCCGGAGTATTGCGTACAGTTTTGGTCTCCTAATCTGAGGAAAGACATTCTTGCCATAGAGGGAGTACAGAGAAGGTTCACCAGACTGATTCCTGGGATGGCACGACTTCCATATGAAGACTGGGTAGACTTGGCTTGTACTCGCTGGAATTTAGAAGATTGAGGGGGGATCTCATAGAGACTTACAAAATTCTTAAGGGGTTGGACAGGCTAGATGCAGGAAGATTGTTCCCGATGTTGGGGAAGTCCAGGACAAGGGGTCACAGTTTAAGGATAAGGGGAAGTCTTTTAGAACCGAGATGAGAAAATCGTTTTTCACACAGAGAGTGGTGAATCTGTGGAATTCTCTGCCACAGAAGGTAATTGAGGCCAGTTCGTTGGCCATATTTAAGAGGGAGTTGGATGTGGCCCTTGTGGCTGAAGGGATCAGGGGGTATGGAGAGAAGGCAGGTACAGGATACTGAGTTGGATGATCAGCCATGATCATATTGAATGGCGGTGCAGGCTCGAAGGGCCGAATGGCCTGCTCCTGCACCTAATTTCTACGTTTCTATGAAATAAGTTACCTGGACTATGGAAGGTGAGGACATGTAATGAAGGGGTTTACACACATTACATTAGTGACATAGAGAGAGATAGTAACAACCACACGCTTATTGCCCGCGTCCATCCAGTTTCTGAGAGGTTGCGCAATCAGGGGGGAGGCTCAGCTCGTTGCTGCCTCACCTCTTCCTGTATTTGGTGATTTTTACTACAAGCAATGATTGGATTCATATAGAAATGACACTTATAACACAGATCAGTGGAAAAATCTTTATATTTATTTTATTTTATTACCATTTTCTTTACTTTTCTTAACAGCTATTTTCATTGGGAGTATGGCAGGTGAGGCTCTGCCTCCCTGACAGCATGTCCCTGGTTGAGGACCACTCCTGATCTGGAGGGCAGGTATCTGAGTGATAGGGTGTGTTGGCGACTGGAGCTCCGGGTGGGCAGGATGCTCTGAATCTGAAGGACAGCGGTCAGACACAATGTTCGGGGTAGCGATAATGGCCATGTTGCGAATGACTGTGAACGGGACTCCCAATCCAAATGTGAAGCAATCTTGTACAATAAACATTTAAACACCAAATAGTGGCCTTGCCAGCCCGTGGGCAATCGGTTGAGCACTAATGATTGCATTGATATCTTGCTCGTTGCCAATTTATAAGGCAGCTCCTCCAGCGGGAATATGTCGCACCTCCCAAACCATGAGTTATTCTTGGTTTTCTCAGTCGTTCTTGGATTGTCGGTGATGCAAAAGAAAAACAAACGTTTGAGTGAATGCTTTCAGGGGCGGAAATCGCTTTTAAAACATGGGGGGAGGGGGTCACAATGAAGCCTGACATCTGGGACAGGGGTATCCGGCCCATAACCCGAAATCATCTGGTCCGCAGGTGTATTTTTTTTTCCCCAATTGGTTTTTCACAACCTGGGAACTGCAGCCAGTCCCAGGGCAGGCAGGCGACCTGGGCGCTACAGCCAGTCCCGAGGCACACGAGCCAACCTGGGCGCTATACCCAGTCCCGAGGCACGCCTGGATATTGCACGAAATCCATTATTGCCATAGAGGGAGTGCCACCAGACTGGGAGTCAGCTATGAAGAAGACTGGATAGCTTCGTTTAATACCCTGATAGAAACACACTTAGACCTGGGGAGATTGTTCTGTTGGGAAGTTCACAGCCACCCAAATCCCCGAGCCAACAGAGAGTGAGTCTGGGCTACGAGGGTCCAGTCCCGGCTATATTTAAGAGTGAGTTGGATGTGGCCACGCCTCATATTGAATGGCCTGGGCGAATGGCTACACCCAGTTTTCTATGTTTCCGACCTGGGCGCTACACCCAGTCCCGGT
The DNA here is from genome assembly GCA_035221665.1 of Okamejei kenojei. NCBI lineage: Eukaryota > Metazoa > Chordata > Chondrichthyes > Rajiformes > Rajidae > Okamejei > Okamejei kenojei. The sequence continues at coordinate 81,010,873 of CM069133.1, forward strand.
CTGCTAGATTTTAGGAGCTGGCCAGCCTTCAACTGGAATCGACCTCGAGAGCTCCGGTCGTAGAGCCTGTGGACTTACCATCACGGAGCTGGCTGACTTTGGAGGCTGTGGTGGTGGTTTTGCTGCAACATGTTTCACAAAACATGAGGGGGATGGGGAATTGCCCCCCCCCCCCTCAAAACATTGTATTGTATATCTTTATTATCAATTTTCCTGAGTACTTACATACCCAGAGGAAACGAAAAAACATTTCTCAACCAGTGTCCATTCAGTGTGCGGTAAAAAAAATAGAAGTAAAAATAAAATATACATATATCATAAGTTCCAATCGGCAGCGACACGACAACTGCTCTGCTTCAGTGTGTCCAGGTTGGTGGTTGGTGCGCGATACTTTGGCAGGGGGCAAAGTCCGTTTATCAGTCTTATAGCCTGCGGGAAGAAGCTGAGGAGCATCCTGCTGGTTTTGCAGCTGATGCTCCTGTACCTCTTCCCAGTTGGCAGGATGGAGAGTATGTGATGCGATGGGTGGTAGGGGTCTTTGATGATGGAGATGGCTCTGCTGATACATCTCTTCCTGTATATGTCCAGCAGGAAAGGGAGTGGAGCACCAATAATCCTGCTGGTGGTCTTCACAATCCTGTCCAGTTGGTGCCGTTCGTACGCCTTGCAGCTCCCGAACTAGTAAGTGATGCTGTAGGTTAATGTGCTCTCGATTGTCCCCCCATAAAAAGCTCGTAGGTGTGCAGTGGGGAGACCTGCTTTCCGTAGTCTACGGAGAGGGTGTAGTCGCTGCTGGGCTCTCTTGACCAGTGCTGTGGTGTTGGTCGTGGACGTCAGGTCATCTGACAGGTGGAGTCCTAGGAACTTCACACTGCTGACCCTTTCCACATCAGTTCCATCAATGTGCAGAGGTGTATGGTGTTGTTTTCCCGCCCTCCTGAAGTCAACCACCATCTCCTTCGTTTTTCCCACGTTGAGAATGAGGTTGTGGGATTTGCACCATCCTGTGAGCAGCTCCACCTCCATCCTGTACGCTGACTCATCATTGTCACTGATGAGACCCACCACTGTTGTGTCATCAGCGAACTTGTTGATGAAGTTGTTGTTGAGTCGAGCAGTACAGTCGTGTGTAAGCAGACTAAACAGCAGGGGGCTTAGGACACAGCCTTGGGGCGAGCCAGTGCTCACGGCTATAGTTTTTGATGTCCTACTGCCCACCCTGACTGTCTGCTGCCGTTGTGATAGAAAGTTCAGGACCCAGTTACATGTGCCAGCATCAACCCCCAATAACTCCAACTTCTCCACCAGCTGCTGCGGAATGATTGTGTTAAAAGCAGAGCTGAAGTCTATGAAGAGGATCCTGGCATAAGTATTTTTCCGATCAAGGTGTGGCAGTACGAGGTTCAGTGTTGTGGGGGACACACACACACACACACACACGTTTCCCCCCCCCCCATGCGCTTTGTGCGAGCAGTGGCGGCTGCAGTCCAGAATGTCAATGGATGACCACTGTAAACTAGAAGCTGCTGTTCGTGCAGCGATTAGGCAGCTGCAGAGGTCAGCATCCAGCGGAACTTTAGTTTGATCAAACCCTCCCTATAATATCACCCAGACACACATTACTCCGGTAGACACAAAATGCTGGAGTAACTCAGTGGGACAGGCAGCATCTCTGCAGAGAAGCCAGATGGTGACGTTTCAGGTTGAGACCCTTCCTGTAGGGAGAGTTATTCCAGCATTTTGTGTCTACATTCGATTTAAACCAGCATTTGCAGTTCTTTCCTGCACACATCAGTCCGGCCTGCTTTTGTCTTTAGACATGCAGCGTGGCCCACCGAGCCTGCGCCGACCAGCGACCAACCCGTACAGTAGCCAAAGTGGGGGGGGGGGGGGGGGGTGTGGGAGGGCTGCAGCCCCCCGGTTCTGCGGCCTATGGTTTGTAGGTTAACTGGTTTCTGTAAATTGTCCCAGGTTTATCGGATAGAATTAGTGTACGGGTGTACTGGTCGACACGGACTCCGTGGGTCGAAGGGCTGTTTCCACGCTGTATCTCTAGACTAGATTAAATTAACTTGCTGAAGCCTTGCCTGCTTTCTCATTTCTGATGAACAGTCCTGGACCTGAAACATTAACTGTTTTTCTTTCCACAGATGTTGCCTGATCTGCTGACCTGTCCACTATTTTCATTTCAGATTTCTTGCATCTTTTTGATTTTCATTCTCTGACAAAATTTATAAGTTTGCTCCTGCCTCACACAAAGAGGGGCTGGTGGGTATCCAAACATAGGGTGCTGGGTATGTGGAATAAAGTGCCAGAGGAGGTAGTTAAGGCAGGTACTATGACAATTTTAAAAGACATTTAGACAGGCACATGGATAGGAAAGCTTTAGATGTATATGGGCCATATGCAGACAGATGGGACTGGTGTTGTTGGGGGCATGGGCTTGTTTCCATGATTCTCAAGTCAAGTCACTTTTATTTATATAACACATTAAAAAAAAACAACTCTCGTTGGCCAAAGTGCTTTACACTGGTATCTTCTATACCCTAAAAATGTTTGATAGCCTAAAAATGAAAGACCAATGTTTTACTGGAATTAAATTTTAAATTATTTTTGTAAGTTCACACATTTATGGTCTAACTACGTTCTTGATTTATCCATGTATTACCATAACTCTCCATGTTCCTATAAACATCTGTAGCCCTCCACGCACTGGGGGAGGTGGGACCAGTACAAACAGGATGGTCTGCACCTGGGCTGGAATGGAACAAATGTCTTTGGGGGAGTGTTTGCTAGTGCTGTCAGGGAGGATTTAAACTAATGTGGCAGGGGGATGGGAGCATGAGCAGAGAGACAGAGGGGTGTAAAATGAGGGTAGAAGCAATAGGTAGCAAGGTGAAAAGTAAAAGTGGCAGGCAGACAAATTCAGGGCAAAAATCAAAAAGGGCCACTTTTCAACATAATTGTATCAGGTGTAAGAGTGTTGTAAAAGCAAGCCTGAAGGCTTTGTGTCTCAATGCAAGGAACATTCGTAATAAGGTGGATGAGTTGAATGTTATTAATGAATATGATATAGTTGGGATCACGGAGACATGGCTCCAGGATGACCAAGGCTCGGAGCTGAATATCCAGGGATATGCAATATTTAGGAGGGATAGACAGAAAGGAAAAGGAGGTGGAGTAGCGTTGCTGGTTAGAGAGGAGATTAACGCAATAGAAAGGAAGGACATTAGCTTGGAGGATGTGGAATTGATATGGGTAGACTTGCGAAACACTAAGGGGCAGAAAACACTAGTGGGAGTTGTGTACAGGCCACCTAACAGTAGTAGTGGAGTTGGGGATGGCATCAAACAGGAAATTAGAAATGCATGCAAAGGTAAAACAGTTATAATGGGTGACTTCAATCTACATATAGATTGGGTGAATCAAATTGGCAGGGGTGCTGAGGAAGAGGATTTCTTGGAATGTATGCGGGATAGTTTTCTAAACCAACATATAGAGGAACCAACGAGAGAGCAGGCTATTCTAGACTGGGTATTGAGTAATGAGGAAGGGTTAGTTAGCAGTCTTGTTGTGTGTGTCCCCTTGGGCAAGAATGACCATAATATGGTTGAGTTCTTCATTAGGATGGAGAGTGACATTGTTACTTCAGCAACAAGGGTTCTGAACTTAAAGAAAGGTAACTTTGAGGGTGTGAGACGTGAATTGGCCAAGATAGACTGGCAAGTGATTCTTAAAGGGTTGACGGTGGATATGCAATGGAAGGCATTCAAAGACTGCATGGATGAACTACAACAATTGTTCATCCCAGTTTGGCAAAATAATAAATCAGGAAAGGTAGTGCATCTGTGGATAACAAGGGAAATCAGGAATCGTATCGAAACAAAAGATGAAGCATACAAATTAGCCAGAAAAAGCAGGCTACCAGAGGACTGGGAGAAATTCAGTCCAGCAGAGGAGGGCAAAGGGCTTAATTAGGAAAGGGAAAATAGATTATGAAAGAAAACTGGCAGGGAACATAAAAACTGACTGCAAAAGTTTTTATAGGTATGTGAAGAGAAAAAGGTTAGTTAAAACAAATGTAGTCTCTTGCAGTCAGAAACTGATGAATTGATCACGGGGAACAAGGACATGGCAGACCAATTGAATAACTACTTTGGTTCTGTCTTCACTAAGGAAGACATAAATAATCTGCCGGAAATAGCAGGGGACCGGGGGTCAAATGAGATGGAAGAACTGAGTGAAATCCAGGTTAGCCGGGAAGTGGTGTTTGGTAAATTGAATAGATTAAAGGCCGATAAATCCCCAGGGCCAGAAAGGCTGCATCCCAGAGTACTTAAGGAAGTAGCCCCAGAAATAGTGGATGCATTAGTGATAATTTTTCAAAACTCTTTAGATTCTGGAGTAGTTCCTGAGGATTGGAGGGTAGCTAATGTAAACCCACTTTTTATAAAAGGGAGGGAGAGAGAAAACTGGGAATTACAGACCAGTTAGTCTAACATCGATAGTGGGGAAAATGCTAGAGTCAGTTATTAAAGATGGGATAGCAGCACATTTGGAAAGTGGTGAAATCATTGGACAAAGTCAGCATGGATTTATGAAAGATAAATCATGTCTGATGAATCTTATAGAATTTTTCGAGGATGTAACTAGTAGAGAGGATAGGGGAGAACCAGTGGATGTGTTATATCTGGACTTTCAGAAGGCTTTCGACAAGGTCCCACATAAGAGATTAGTATACAAACTTAAAGCACACGGTATTGGGGGTTCAATATTGATGTGGATAGAGAACTGGCTGGCAGACAGGAAGCAAAGGGTAGGAGTAAACGGGTCCTTTTCAGAATGGCAGGCAGTGACTAGTGTGATACCGCAAGGCTCAGTGCTGGGATCCCAGCTATTTATATATATTAATGATCTGGATGAGGGAATTGAATGCAATATCTCCAAGTTTATGGATGACATGAAGCTGGAGGGCAGTGTTAGCTGTGGAGGCTGCAAAGTGACTTGGATAGGTTGGGTGAGTGGGCAAATGCATGGCAGATGCAGTATAATGTGGATAAATGTGAGGTTATCCACTTTGGTGGCAAAAACAGGAAAGTAGACTATTATCTGAATGGTGGCCAATTAGGAAAAGGGGAGATGCAACGAGACCTGGGTGTCATGGTACACCAGTCATTGAAAGTAGGCATGCAGGTGCAGCAGGCAGTGAAGAAAGCGAATGGCATGTTAGCATTCATAGCAAAAGGATTTGAGTATAAGAGCAGGGAGGTTCTACTGCAGTTGTACAGGGTCTTGATGAGGCCACATCTGGCGTATTGCGTACAGTTTTGGTCTCCTAATCTGAGGAAAGACATTCTTGCCATTGAGCGAGTACGGAGAAGGTTCACCAGACTGATTCCTGGGATGGCACGACTTTCATATGAAGAAGGACTGGATAGACTCGGCTTGTACTCGCTAGAATTTAGAAGATTGAGGGGGATCTTATAGAGACTTACAAAATTCTTAAGGGGTTGGACAGGCTAGATGCAGGAAGATTGTTCCCGATGTTGGGGAAGTTCAGAACAAGGGGTCACATTTTAAGGATAAGGGGGAAGTCTTTTAGGAACGAGATGAGAAAATCATTTTTCACACAGAGAGTGGTGAATCTGTGGAATTCTCTGCCACAGAAGGGAGTTGAGGCCAGTTAATTGGCTATATTTAAGAGGGAGTTAGATGTGGCGCTTGTGGCTAAAGGGATCAGGGGTATGGAAAGAAGGCAGGTACAGGATACTGAGTTGGATGATCGGCTATGATCATATTGAATGTGTTGCAGGCTCGAAGGGCCAAATGGTCTACTCCTGCACCTATTTTCTATGTTTCTATGTAAATCTGCTTGCAATCACATACCTCTATGCCCTTAATGATCTATGGCTTTTCCTCACTCGTTTAATATGATCCAGCTTCCATCATCTGGTAACTCTGTGGTTCCATCTTTGTGGTTTCACAATCATGCCTGTGGATTGTTTCTCTCTGACTAAATCTACAAATGGGTTGGTTGCTCCTTGCTATGTGTACTTGCAGTCATTTCTCTGTCCCTTCATCGTATATGTATAATGTCTCCATTTGCACTAGTAGTTCTGTTTCCCCTCTAATGTTTCTGCAGCCTCTTCATTATGGCTATGGTTTACCCTCTTTGTCCACATATGTCTCAGTATCATTTTAAAAAGATCTTTAAGTTATGAATTGGTAGTATGGAAGCCAAATGTAATGTTTGCAGTAATTACAGCCTTGCTTTTATATTTCAGTTCTCCTGTAATGCTGAACCTTAAGACACTGGTCAGACCACGTTTGGAATATTGTGAGCTGTTTTGGATACATATTTGAGGAAGTATGTGGTGGCATTGGAGAGGTTCCAGAGGAGGTTTATGAGAAAGATCCCAAGGATGATTGGGTTAATATACAAGGAGTATTTGGTGGCCCTGGGCCAGTACGTAGGAATTTAGATGGATGAGGGGGGATCTTATCACAACCTACCGAATAATGAAATGGCTAGATAGTGGATGCGGAGAGGGCGTTTCGAATAGTGGGGCCAGAAAACACAGCCTCAGACTAAAAGGGTGTATCTTTAGAATGGAGATGCGAAGAAGTTTCTCATTGCCACACACTGCCGTGCAGGCAAAATCATTGTGCATTTTTAAAGCAGAGATCAATAGGTTCTTGATTAGTAAGGGCATCAAAGATTACAGAGAGAAGGCAGGAGAATGGAGTGAGAGGGAAATTAGATCAGCCATGATTGAATGGCAGAGCAGACATAATGGACTGAATGCCTCATTCTGCTCCTATGCCCTATGATCTTACCTCAGTCTATGTGCTCATCATACACATCCCTCCCAACAACAGTGGACAGATGAGTTTTTAGCTACTGATATTGTGCTAGCTGGGAGTAGTCATAACAATAACAAATAGATTTTCAAAACTCTTCACTGTATCACAGTACACTTGATAATAATAAACCAATACCAATAATAATTTTATAAACGTTCAGGTTTCCCTGCAGCCTACGATATCCTAGAGAAAACAATCCAAGTTTGTTCAAACTCTCCTAGTTAATACGATCCAATGCAGGCAGCATCTAGTTAACCTCTTCTGCATCTTCTCCAAAGCCTCAACATGCTTCATGTAATGCAGAACTGCACATAGTACTCCAAATGCAGCCCAACAGAAGCTTTATAATGCTGTAACATGACTTCCTGACTCTTATGGTCTGACCAATGAAGGAAGGTTTGCCATACACCTTCTTTACCACTTAATCTACTTGTGTCGCCACTTAGAGAGCTTTGGAATTGGACCCCAAGGTCCCTCCGTATAGCCAGCTTCCTGAGGATCCTACCATTTACTGCATACTTTTTCCCTTCATTTGACCTCCTGATCGGAACACCTCACACTTGCTCGGATAAACTCCATTTGTCATTTCTCTACCCACATTGCCAAGGGGAAGTCTTTTAGGACCGAGATGAGAAGATCATTTTTCACACAGAGAGTGGCGAGTCTGTGGAATTCTCTGCCACAGAAGGTAGTTGAGGCCAGTTCATTGGCTATATTTAAGAGGGAGTTAGATATGGCCCTTGTGGCTAAAGGGATCAGGGGGTATGGAGAGAAGGCAGGTACAGGATACTGAGTTAGATGATCAGCCATGATCATATTGAATGGCGGTGCAGGCTCGAAGGGCCGAATGGCCTACTCCTGCACCTATTTTTCTATGATCTACATCTTGACGTGTCCTTTGCCAACTTTCCTCACTGTACGCAACTTTACCAATTTTTGCTAATCAACCCATCTATTTTGATTTTATCCAAGTCACAAACAACAGAGAACCCCGCACTTCCCTGCAGAACACAACTGGTTACAGACAGGTTAACGCTCTTCATGCACTACCTTGTATTGCCAAACCAATTTTGAATCCAAAATATGTAGTTGAAGCCGCTCTCCTTGTACAAAGAGATACCGATTTCTCACCTCCCCATCTCCCGACTCTGCCACCATTAGAGGGCCCTCCATCTGCCAGAAAAAAACTACTGCAATCTGCATCTCGCTTCAGCCCAACTTGGCCACACTGACCAAGATGTTTCATCTATACTAGTCCCACCTGCCTGCATTTGGCCCATATCCCTCTAAACCTGCCCTAACCATGTACTCTTCTAAATGTTTCTTACAAGTTGAGATAGTACCTGCCTCAACTACCTCCCACAGTGGCCTCGGATATGCCTGATCAGGCCCCTCCCTCCCTCCCTCACCCATCACCCTAAATCCTCCCCTCTCCCTCCTTCAATTCACATTTATTAAAAGTTCCTTCTTGCCCAGTGTTTACTCTTTGTCCACTATCATGCAAGATGCTTGGGGCCATGAAGATCATTTTGGGAAAACAAGCAGTTGCTGCGAAGTAGCATGATGAATCACTGGAGGCTGGTGAGCAACCATAGAAGCATATCCCAGCATTGACTAAATATCTGTAGAAACAGAGGAATGGTGACTGGAAAAAAATTGGTGGCAAAGAAGAAAAAATATTCTTTAATCGAAAATAAATCTGTACTGTGAAATTGCTGTTTCACAGCATCTGTTCACTAGGGGGAGACAAATAAAGCCATCAGGTACCTTAATCAGTACAGTCCTACCAAATGCATTTGATATGTTGCTGAAAGTCGAGCCAAAATGCTTTCTGTACTTAAAAAAAATATATATATTTTAAACAGTATGCAGTGGTAGTCAGGTCAGGTCAGGGGAGTTCCCCCCGCCACGGGTACCATGTAATCCCATGCTACATGGTCAGATAGTCAATGACTAAACAGTCTCCCTCACCTAGTTTGCAGGTGAGGAGGGGGCTGTGGACCCCCAGCAGGACCAAAAACAAGACCTGTCAAAGGGCGGATGAGCTTCTAGCGAGCCAACGGCAATCCACACTTCAGTAGAAGTTGCGATCACTTTTGTACATAGCAGTGCCGGCAGAGACGTGTGGTGCGTCCGTCACTGTTCCCGTCGGAAACCAGCACCACTGCGTCACTAAAGTTTTCAACGATGATGATGGTACCTGTTAAACTATCTGACCAGTAATACAGAAGCAAAAATAGAAACACTGGAAAAAGTATCAGTCTAGCAGCATCTCTGAGAGGAGAAAACGGAACTGATGGAGGATCTTTGACCTGACACAATGACTGGTTCCTCTTTGCAATTTATTCCAGCATTTCTATTTTTGTTACATGTTCCTGTGTCTGCAGTTCTATTTGCTTTCCAGTAACACTGAAGGCCTGGTCTAACTATCTGGAGACCCAGATTCAAATCTAAAATCAGGAGTTTACCATGTGGATAAAGGTACATAAAAGGAGTTGAGGCCAGCTGTGATGCACCATAATACTGAATGGCAAGACAGGATTGAGGGGACAAGTGGCCCTCCTTCTTTTTTTGTGTTCTTATATTTTTGTGGATGAGGCAATTAATAAATGGCCTTGTTGAACTAAGTTTAGAATTAGACAAGAATGAAAATCTGCAATCAACAATAAAATGTGATCTAGAATCTTTAGAACTCTTTAATCCATTATTTCATCAAGACTCCAGGCATGTGCAAGTTAAATTTGACTAATTTTTCATCTTAGCATATTGATGGTAAAGAGGGTACACAAAAGGCTGGAGAAACTCATCGGGTGCAGCAGCATCTCAGGAGTGAAGGAGATAGGCGACGTTTCGGGTCGAGACCCTTCTTCAGACTGGTCAGGGATCAGGGAAACAAGAGAGGGTTACACAAAATGCTGGCGAAACTCAGCGGGTGCAGCAGCATCTAAGGAGCGAAGGAGATAGGCGACGTTTCGGGTCGAGACCCTTCTTCAGACTGGTCAGGGATCAGGGAAACGAGAGATATAGACGGTGATGTGAGAGATAAAGAACAATGAATGAAAGATATGCAAAAAAGTATCGATGATAAAGGGAACAAGCCATTGTAAGCTGTTTGTGGTGTGAAAATAAGAAGCTGGTGCGACTAGGGTGGGGGAGGGAGATAGAGAGAGAGGGAATGCCAGGGCCCGAGGGCTGAGGGAGAGGTGGGAAGGGGACGAGACAGCAAGGGTTAACAGAATTGAGAAAATTCAATGTTCAAGCCCAAAGGATGCAGACTCCCCAAGCGGAATATGAGGTGCTGTTCCTCCAACTTGCAGTGTTGCTCACTCTTACCGTGGAGGAGGCCCAGGACCGAGAGGTCGGATACGGAATGGGAGGGGGAGTTGAAGTGCTGAGCCACCGGGAGGTCGGGTTGGTTAATGCGGACCGAGCGGAGGTGTTCGGCGAAACGATCGCCAAGTCTCCGCTCGGTCTCACCGATATAGATCATCTGGCATCTGGAGCAGCGGATGCAGTAGATGAGGTTGGAGGAGGTGCAGGTGAACCTCTGTCGGACCTGGAAGGACTGCTTGGGTCCCTGAAAGGAGTGGAGGGGGGAGGTGAAGGGACAAGTGTAGCATCTCTTGCGGTTGCAAGGGAAAGTGCCCGAGGAAGGGGTAGAGAAGGATGGAAGGGAAGAATGGACAAGGGAGTTGCGGAGGGAGCGGTCTTTGCGGAAGGCAGACGGGGGGGGAGGGGAGATGGGAAGATGTGGCGAGTGGAGGGGTCACGTTGGAGGTGGCGAAACTGGCGGAGGACTATGTGTTGTATTTGCCGGCTGGTGGGGTGAAAGGTGAGGACCAGGGGGACTCTGCCCTGTTTGCGAATGGGAGAATGGGGAGAGAGGGCAGTGTTGCGGGGTATGGAGAAGACCCTGGTGCGAGCCTCATCTATAGTGGGGGAGGGGAATCCCCGTTCTCTGAAGAATGAGGCCATTTGTGATTACCTGGTGTGGAACACCTCATCCTGGGAGCAGATGCGGCATAGGCGGAGGAATTGGGAATAGGGGATGGAGTCCTACAGGAAGCAGGGTGGGAGGTAGAGTAGTCCAGGTAGCTGTAAAGAGACATGTCGCTTGGAAGGAATGGTGAGAATTGTCTACCGGGAAGGAATAATATAAAATTGCTAGTTGAACATTTTTGATTCACTGATTTTTGACCTTCCAACATGTTTGTTAGTTCTTTCACCCCAGCAGGATTCTTTCCAAGTCCATTGTGTAGAACTAGAGTATGAATTCTCTCATATGCTGAGAGAATGGAGCAGCTGGGCTTATATACCCTGGAATTAAGAAGGAGGAGATGGGATCTTATTGAAACATAAGATTAAGGGGTTGGACACGCTAGAGGCAGGAAACATGTTCCAATGTTGGGAGAGTCCAGAACCAAGGGCCACAGTTTAAGAATAAGGAGCAAGCCATTTAGAATGGAGATGAGGAAACACTTTTTCACACAGAGAGTTGTGAGTCTGTGGAATTCTCTGCCGCAGAGGGCGGTGGAGGCCAGTTCTCTGGATACTTTCAAGACAGAGCTAGATAGGGCTCTTGAAGATAGCGGAGTCAGGGGATATGGGGAGAAGGCAGGAACGGGGTACTGATTGGGGATGATCAGCCATGATCACATCAAATGGCGGTGCTGGCTTGAAGGGCCAAATGGCCTACTCCTGCACCTATTGTTTTGGGGTATTGTGAACAATTCTCATTTGCCATTTAGGGGTACTCAATTGTACTTTATTGTTACATGTGCCAAGGTACAGTGAGATTCTTTTTTGCATACAGTTCATTAAATTCTCACAATGCACAGGCATAACCATTAAATTCTCACAATGCACAGGCATAACCATACTTAAGTACGAGAATAGTAGAAATAGTCGACTATGGCAGCACACAAGAATCGCCATTTTGTATGATTCAATCAGTTGTTAAAATTTAGCGACTTAACTTGGCCGTAAAAGCCCAGCGTCCTGGAGGCAGCACTGGGTCGGAGTTGCAGGCGTCAGCTTGGCCAGACGATGTTGGTGTCCTCCACCACAGCTCTGCCACTCCAAATGATGTCAGATCCATGCACTCAGCCACTTGGAGCAGGGCACCTGATTTAATTGAGCCCCAGGCTACTGCAGAGCCTCCAGCGGCCTACACAGACACTTTGATCTGGACATATCGACTGTCTGGGAACACGACTCACACCAACACTTTTCAGCCTCCATGCCCAGGGCACCTCCAGTAGCTGACCTCAGAACACCCAGAGGGCACAAAAAGCAAGACTCCAGCCTGCTCATCAGCACTTGTTCACCTGCATCCGGCAAACATCACTGTAATAATGGACCCCAACACAAGCTTGAGGAGCAACATCTTATCTTCTGTCTGAGCACAATGCCACCTTCTGGACTAGAGCGTCAAAACTGTCGATAACTTGCTTTCCCCATCTTCATCAGAACTAGTAATTTCTGCTGCGAGTCTGTGATAATAGCTCTTATTAGCACACTCTTGTCTGCCTGTTGCAATACTACACACTTCTTTGACACCCTCTGTGCCCCATTAACAACACTGAATCATTAACAGATGCTGGATAGATGGCGACTGATTTGTGGAGTGCTTCTAGTCTTTATTTTTATTTCAGATTTTCAGTATCTGCTGTTTTCTTGATAACCATCGCCCTCCACTGGCAAGCCAAGGAAACATTGGAATTAATACAAATATAAGCATTCAAGAAAAAGCAAAACAAAAAAAAAACACACAAGATCTAGTAGACCCTGATTTCCATCTTATCAAAACCTGCAACAAAGGAAGGGGCAAGTTTGGGATTAAAAAATCTTCAAAGATTGTAAATGGTGATATACATGTGAAAACAAAGAAAGTGGTGATGATCTCAGTGAACTTGAATTCTGACAGACTATTGGAAAAAGTCACATTTTTTGTATTCTTCAGAGACATCACTACCTCCGTCACCAAACTACCATTTGTGGAGCAGCTGTCCCCCTATTGCAGGTGATAAAAGGCAAAATAATAATTAATTTGAAGGGGAAGTAATGAATAAGTGTTCGATAAAGACCAATCTACGAAGAGGCATAGATATAGAACATGGAATAGTACAGCCCAGGAACAGACACTTTGGCCCACCATATCTAGTTCAAGTTCAAGTGAGTTTATTGTCATGTGTCCCTGATAAGACAATGAAATTCTTGCTTTGCTTCAGCACACGTAACATAGTAGGCATTGACTACAAAACAGATCAGTGTGTCCATATATTATATAAATACATACACACATGAATAAATAAACTTATAACGAGCAAATAACAGATAACGGGTTATTAATGATCAGAGTTTTGTCCGAGCCGAGTTTAATAGCCTGATGGCTGTGGGGAAGTAGCTGTTCCTGACCCTGGTCGTTGCAGTCTTCAGGTTCCTGCACCTTCTACCTGAAGGTAGTGGGGAAATGAGCGTGTGGCCAGGATGGTGTGGGTCCTTGATGATGCTGCCAGCCTTTGAGGCAGCGACTGCGATAAATCCCCTCGATGGAAGGAAGGTCAGAGCCGATGATGGACTGGGCAGTGTTTACTACTTTTTGAAGGCTAGTTTATTATTGTGCCTCCATGGGATTTATTTGTTTATACAGTATCTTTCTCTCGAGATCACTTGGATCTGGATTCTCCGAGGGATAGTAAACACCAAAAATTGAATAGAAAGCAACACAGCAAACTATAAAACACTCAGGACTGTTGTTTCCTAGAGCCAGCATAGGTGATGGGGAAAGTATACAGGATTGTGAAGTTAAAATTCAATTTAAGATATATAGAAAGAGTATTTAAACATGTGGTACTTATGCAGCTTTCAAGGAGCTATTTATTTACATACATGGTTTATAAATCTTTTGAGTCTTCTACTCAAAAGATATGGATGCAAAGAGTATATCAGAGGTTGTAATTGCTAGAATTTGACACTAGGATCAAAAGTTACAGAAATTGGTTAGCAAAGTGGACTGGAAGTACAAAATCAACCATGACACGGGTATGGAGAGCCCTCGGGAGCATTGAGAAACAAAGTATTGTGTACAAGTCCAAAGATTCCTGAAGATGGCAGCACAAGTAGACAGTGTGATACGGAAAACATTGTTTTCTTTAGCTGGGACCCAGAGAATAAAATCCATGGATGTAACCATGGTACATCTTTACAACATTTGGGTTAGATCATAGGTGCAATGTTATGTGCAAATTTGGTCACCACATTTCAGGAAGAACATGACATGGAAACATAGAAAAATAAGTTCAGGAGTAGGCCATTTGACCCTTTGAGCCAGCACCACCATTCAATATGATCATGGCTGATCATCTAAAATCAGTACCCCGTTCCTGCTTCCCCCCCCCCCCCCCCCCCCCCCCCCCCCCCATATCCCTCAATTCCTTTAGCCCCAAGAGCTAAATCTAACTCCCACTTGAAAACATCCAGTGAATTGGCCTCCACTGCCTCCTGTGGCAGAAAATTCCACAGATTCACAACTCTCTGGGTGAAATGTTTTTCCTCATCTCAGTCCCAAATGGCCTACCCCGTATTCTTAAACTGTGACCCCTAGTTCTGGACTCCAACAACGGGAACATTTTTCCTGCATCTAGCCTGTCCAATCCTTTAAGAATTTTTTATATTTCTATAAGATCTCTCATCCTTCTAAATTCCATGAATACAAGCCCAGTTGACCAATTCTTTCATCATATGTCAGTCCTGCCATTCCAGGAATTAACCTAGTGAACCTACGCTGCACTCCCTCAATAGCAATAATGTTCTTCCTAAAATTAAGAGACCAAAATTGCTACACTCCAGGTGCGGTCTCACCAGGGCCCTGTACAACTGCAGCAGGGCCTGCTTGTTCCTAAACGTCAGTGACCGCACTGAAGAGGATGCAGATGAGACACACAAATGTCATGGGGATAATTTATGAGGGGAATATGAAAAAGTTGATAGCAGTGTTGAAGATTTGAGAGCACGCTGCAAGTGAAGTGCATGAGGTTTAGACGATAGCAGAAAATTATTTTTCGAATTTTGAACATACTGCTCAAGAAGGTGGAGGCAGATATTCTCATTGTTTAATCAGCAACTGGACTGCTACTTGAATCACTAAGGCACAGTAGTTACAGACCAAGTGTTGGCAAATGGATTAGTAATAGATGTTCAACATAGTCATGCTGGGCCAAATGGTCAGTTTCTATGCTGTATGACTCCATAGCAATGCATTCCAGATTGTAAGATTGTTGTGTTAAAGAAAATCTAATCTTTCCCCACCACAAAATACATTTGTGCTGCTTTCTTTTTATTAATTCATTTTTGTTCAAAATTCTGGTTAACTTTGTTTTCCATCACTTATAGCAACTTCATAACCACCTGGATAAAATTCCTTGCCTTATTATTGCTGGGGGCAACAGACACTACTTTTATATCCAAGTATTTGCCAGGAAAACCCACCCACTGTGAATCCTGACCAAACAATAACACCTTTAATTGTAAACCAGAGGAAAGAAAAAAATCTGGTTTATTTAAGCATTATTACAGCCGATATTTTAGTGATATTACACAAATGGCCTCTCACATAGGAACCAATGATGAACACTTGATTGAATGGAGACCATGACCTTGAGGTGGAGAGGGAGTAGATTTCCAACCTCTCCTCACTCTCACTCTCTCTCTCTCTCTCTCTCTCTCTCTCTCTCTCTCTCTCTCTCTCTCTCTCTCTCTCTCTGCTGTCTCTCCCTTGGATAATCTGGCCCTAAACCAACGCCACTAAAGCAGACCTATTAATCTTATGTCCATGCACTTCATGGGGCATTACAAATAACAGCACCTCACAAATGGTTCATCAACTGCAAAGAATTTGATCAGGCTGTGAAGAGCATTTTATTGATGCCCACTCTTTGTTACGTAGGATTGTCCCTCACCAGCCATTGGGTTAATTAGTCTGGTCAACAAAAACACAGAAGAGAAAACAGAGACCAAGTTTTACAAGTTTTGGAAGCTAAACAAATTATAGGTTTTAGTACCAATTTTGCTGTAAACGTTAATTTGGTCGTGTGGCTGTCATAAGTAGCAAAATGAGAATATAGAGTTATTGGCGTCTCTTAAATGATTTAAAGTGTTTTTTCAGACTACAAGTTTGCGATTACTGTGAAACTTAAAGTTAAAACTTTTACCTTTCTTAACATTTCAAACGCCATTGTACAAAGTGGAGTTAAGAATTGCGTTTCGAGAAGTTTACCGTTGCAGGCATCAAAAGACGCCTCTCGATCAAGATGTGTATTAATTGATACAAATGTTCCCTGGTTACATGGGAAGGCGCGAACTGACCATTCACTCGTGAGACAAAAGAGTGGTTTAATAGATGATAATTGTTAAACATCAAATATAGGTTGAGAGAAGTTTCCAAATGAAAGAGGGCAAATTAAATTTCCACAGAAGAGCGAAACGAATAAAGCGAAAGCTACGAGTACAAGATAAAAGTAAACACTTATTTCATAGAATCGATAGTCCGGATTGGCTGAATTGTCTCCAGTAGCGATTGGGGGTAACATGGAATAATTTACTGCTCTTTAATAGTATTTCTGCGACAATAGACAGCTTCTTACACGTTAAATAGATTTTACAATTACTGCGCAACGAAGCCACTATTTGGCTAAAATCGCAATCCATGGAAAGTAAAACGCAGAGTTAAAACTATGTTGCACAGAAGTCCTCGTCTCAACAGAGCAAGATTAAAGGCGTTTTACTAAATCAAACACATCGAGAATTTCCAATGAGACAAACGCATTAGAAATATAACATGCTGGAAATAGCATTTCTAGTTCAATCGGAAAGGCCGTCCACCCTTACATAAGATTTCCAGCACCCGCAGCTTTCTGAACTCAATAGTAACCTCGATTGCAATAGCAACGACGCACGTTGCCAGTATCCAAGTTATTCATTGACACACCTCTATACAGACAGTTCTCGACTCCCACAGATAACAATCAATACGGAATGTAATAAAAGGAACTGCATATGCCGATTTATACCAGTGGACAGAAAATGCTGGAGTAACTCAGCGGGTCAGGCTGCATCTCCGGATAAATGTTTCTGTCCATTTTCCCCCAGAGATACTACCCGACTTTAATACTTGGGATAAATACTACAACAAGCGACGAATGTATTAACCACATGTAGAATTATATGCCAATAACTGCATTGACAAATAAAATACTCCGAATGCAATCATTAATAGTTATTCATTCCGCAGACAGTCGGTCTGACAACTAAAAAAGTAGCAAATATTAAACCCAGCTTAATGGCAATAGCAAGATTCTTGAATTCGGCGACCAACCTTCGTGAATAATGACTAATATTTCAAGTCCACCGCGACAACATCCAGTGCAGTTTTAGGCAGCACGCCTGGATGTATTTTGCAAGGCTGGGATGGGTGCATGGATGGGGGCAGTCTCTGCTGCCCAGCCCCAGCCCCCGCTTCCCAGCCCCCCCCCCCCCCCCCCCCCAGCCTCTGCTGCCCAGCCCCTGTCCCCCAGCCCCCGTCCCTGCTGCCCAGCCCCAGCCCCAGCCCCCCTACCCCAGCCTCAGCCTCTGCTGCCCAGCCCCAGCCCCCGCTGCCCCAGCCCCAGCCTCTGCTGCCCAGCCCCAGCCCCCGCTGCCCAGCCCCCCTACCCAGCCTCAGCCCCGCCCCGGGCCCGGCCCCTCGCGAGCGCCGCCAATGGCGCTCTCAGCGGCGCCTGTCGCCCGCCGTCAATCAGGCGGCGCCGCCCAGTCGGAGCGGGGAGGGGGCGGGCTGGAGGGCGGGAAAGAGCGAGGCCGCAGCCAGCGCTGGGGACGGGGGGTGGGTGGGAGAAGAGGCGGCGGCAGCAGCAGCCCCATAACGGAGCCCAGGGCCGTAGGCCGGGCCGAGCCGAGCTAGCGGCAGCTCACTGGCCCTCGGCCGAGCGAGTGAGTGAGTGAGAGGCCCGGCTCCCACCCGAGACCAGGTCCCTTCAGACGAGTCCTTGCACCTTCCCCGCCCACCCCGTCTTCCTCCCCGGCCCGGTTTCAGGGCCACACCGCGGAGCCTGCGGCCTGGCGCAGGATGGAAGAGGCGGCGGCGGCAGCAGGTGAAGGAGGCGGCGGCGGCGGCACTGACGGCAACAGCGGCGATTCAGCGGCAACGCTCCGGCGGGGGAAGAACGACAGCTCGGCCGAGGAGAACGAGCCGAGTGCCGCGGCGGCTCGAAGGCGAAGCAAGAGGCTGGGGCCTGCGGGGGAAGAGCGGAGCGGTGCCGGGGCAGCGGGCGGCTCGGCTCCGGCCTGCCAGGCCGCGCACAACGGCGATGCCCCGAGCGACGGCGACCCGCAGCAGCAGCACCAAGCAGCGGCCGGCGGGACAGCAGCAGCAGCAGCCGGCGGCGGCGGCGGCTCCTCCGCCGAGTTGACGGCCGAGGCGCCGGGGCAACAGCAACAGGAGAGGGCCGAGGCGACCGGGCCCAGGACTCGCTCGGCCAGTCACAGACTGTGCAAAGCCAACGCCGGCAACAGGCGGCTGTCCCCGTCGGGGGAGGAACAAGCCTCACCTGCAGCCGGCAGCAGGTGCAAGGCGGCCGAGTCCCCCGCCGACAGTGAGAGCGACGGCGAGGCAGGACCCGAGGATCCGAGCTACGAAGTGCAACAGGGCCGCAGGATCCTCAGCGAGTTCCTGCAGGACAAGCACAAGACGCTGACAGCGCCGTTCGTTCAGCCCGGCGAGGCGGAGGGCGGCTGCCAGCAACAGCAACAACCCGTCTGGTTCCGCAAGATGGAAGAGAAGTTCGACAACAACCAGTACGGCGGCATCACGGACTTCGTGGCCGACTTTCGGCAAATGCTGGAGAACTGCTACAAGTTTCACGGCGTGGATCACTGGCTCTCCAGGCAGGCGCAGAAGTTGGAGATGATGCTGGAGCAGAAGTTGACGCTGCTGTCAAGGTGAGCTCTTCCACTTATGTTGCTGGTTTCGCACAGGGAACACGTGAAATTGCAGCGAAGGCAATTATGAAACGGCCAATCAAAGCAACAATTTGGATGTAAAAGTATTTTTAAAAAGTCAAGACGCCTAAAATGATTTCTACTTTTTTTTTAATCCTCCTTCCAGGGATTGAAGTAATTCAGTTGATTGCGACGGTTACTCTTACCGGTACAGATCACCGGCGTATTTTCGTTTCTACTGCCCTCCACCCCCACTTTGTCATCCCCACCCTTAACCGCACCCGCCCCGTGGTTTAAGGCAGGCATGACTTAAATCTAGTGACATATCTTCGTGTTTTTAAATGAACCTAACATGGCATGCAAAATCCATGGGTAAAATGGTTAGTCGAATAAATATGGTATCTTTGACTGTGGGGTGATCGCGGTTAAATATGCTAAGGACAAGTGCTCTTTCACAAAGACGTAAGGACGTTTTCCATATCTAAGATCTGGCATACTTCAGTGTTATGGTCGGACCATAACGACTTGGGACCTTTGTCATTCTTTATCCCTTTCTGAGGGACTTCCAAGGTATTCACCAAAAGTTCAAGAGAATGCTGTTTTATTCTCAACTTGTTTTCTAACTAAACAAGTCGTTTTGGTTTCAGCCTTTCCTTGCGTGTTCAGTATAACTTGTTTAAACGTAGATGTTTCTTAAGTAGTTTGTGATTTTTAGACTTGATTTTTCTGCGCCAAAAGCTGCTTTTTTTTATCATCTATTATTGGTCTGATTTCATTTGTCAAATAGTCTTAATCTGCCATCTACCAGAAGCTTCTTTGAGCAATTGGTGTTATACCATTATAAATGTGCAAGTGTCAAAAACCACTGACTAATACATAGTAGGAACCATCAAACATTGTGATTAGCAAATGGGTCCAGGGATGTTATGAAGAAAACGTGTTTTTAATGCAGTGAGCAATTATGGCCTGAAAGTGTGCTGCATGCAAATTCTGTTGTGAATTTCCAAGGAATCTGGATGAATATTTGGAAGAAAATTCTGTTGGGGGGAACAGTGGAGGGAATGGAATTGGATGGGTTACTCAACGATGAGCAAGTGTAGAATCAATATGCTATAATAGCCTATGTTGTAATGAAGGGGGAAATGATAAACCTTCGAAAGATATTGGTCCTAAAATTTAAAACTAATTTATCTTTCATGCAGCATCATTACTGTACCTGCCAATAAAACTGTTTTGCACATCCATTGTTCTCGGTATATTAGTATTTTGATATAAACTATAGGCACCTTCTGTTTTCCAAGACCGAGGCTGAGTACCTAGGTTTGAAATTTATGGCTGTTTCAAATAAATCTTAGAACATAGAGCAGTACAGCACAGGAACCAGTACAGCTTCGGTCCACAATGTCAGTGCCAAACATGATGGCAAGATCACATCATAATCAGCTCACATGTAATCCGTATCCCTCCATTCCTGGCATATCCATATACCTATCCAAAAGTCTCTTCAATGCCACTGCATTCATGAAGGAACCACCACCCCCAGCTTAAAAAAAAGCTTGGCCAACATATCTCCTTCAAACTTTGCCCTGCTTGCCTTAAAACTGTGCTCTCTAGTATTTGATTTTTCCATCCTGGGAAAAAAAGGTTCTCAAAATTCTACAAATTCTGTCTCGTAATTTTATCTAATTCTATCAACTCTCTAGTCAGCTTTCAGTGTTCAAGGGAAAACAATCCAAGTCTGTCCAACCTCCCCATGTAGCTAATATCCTATAATCCAGGCATCATTCTGGTAAACCTGCTTTGCACATTTTCCAAAGTCTCTATTACCTTCCTATAATAGGGTGAGCAGAACTGCATGCAGTACTCCAAATGAAGCCTAACCAAAGTCCTATAAAGCTGCTTCATGACTTACTGACTCTTATATTCAATGTCCCAACCAATGAAGGCAAGCATTCCATATGCCTTCTTTTACACTCTATCTTCGTATCTTGCCACTTTCATAGAGTTATGAGCGTAGACCCCAAGATCCCACTGTGCATCAATGCTGTTGAGGGTCATGACATTAGTTGTATATTTTCCCCATTCATTCAACATCCCAGGCTGCAATACCATGCACTTGTTTGGATTAATCTCCATCTGCCATTTATACAGATTAGCTACACACTTATGTAGCTAATCTGTGTCCTGCTGTATACTTTGACAGCCTTCCTCACAGTCTGCAACCCCAGCAATCTTTGTGTCATCTGCATCTGAATAATATCACCACATCTGTCATCTGAATAATATCATCACAATGTTTTTTCAGAGTAAAAGTGAGACTCTAATTTAATTTCTTTGTCCCTGCATGCTCCCTAATGATATGACATCCTTGCAATCGCATTGTGATAGGAATTGTTAAATGCAGTAAACACTTGCAATAAAGGACCACGGGGGAGGGGGGAAGGAATGGTGTCTGCTATTGCCAATTGTCCGCTATAACTGAGTGAGTGGGGTAAAGTTTAACCCAAGGCCAGGAGGGAAGAAACGTGGCATTGGGGGAGGGGTTTAAACATGTGGGAATGCACAGGCCCAGGAGCCACAAAGCCATCGGCCCCACACTCAGTTTGCCAGGAACGGGTCTGGTACCACAATGTTTCATGCTGTTTGCTCTCTTTGTTCCTGCAACCAAGTATGTAACATGGCGCCATATCACTGGGTCGCTGGCTGGGTGGGGGGGGGGAAGGAGACACGGTGCAACGAAGCCGATAACTAAAATCCGCTATATAAGGTTCGTTATTACAAGGGTTTACTGTATAAGCATTTCCCTGTGCTCGGGAGGATTACTCAGTCATTCATTTTAAATTTCTGGACCGCCACACCCTGCACAAATTTTCAATTACATATTCATTTCATTGACATTCTGACATCGTCTGTCCCTGTGGCCTATACTTTGATCATATAATTTATATTCCCTCGATACATTTCTCACCCATCACTTGCCATTCAAATTGCATTGCTACTTCCCATTGTTTGGATCCATTCTCAAATTGAATGTCATCTTAAGACTTTGAAAGCATTGTTACTGTTTCCAGCTATTTTTGTGCCTTGTGCCTATTTTTTTTTTTTCAACTATTGGCTACTGTTTTATCTTGGATCAAATACAATACATTCTCAGTCTGTGCTGACTTTCTCAACTGAATTGGAGAGATAATTGGTTCCACATAACATAAGATGTATTCGGCCACGGGGAACATTTTGGCAAAATAATTTGAGTTGATCTTGGTAATTTGGAAAAGGAATAGATAAATGAGCTTTGCTTCTCGCAGCCATTTTTTATTCAGAAATGCCCATTTTTTTAAAATTCAGAAATGCCTACTTACTAATAAATCACCACTTAAGAGAAGTATCCACAAAACAGTATCCATCCTCACAGTTATTGTCATCAGTCTAGGAAGCATGAACTAGGAAAAGAAGGAATAGTAATCCAAATACGTGTTTAAACACAATTTCTGCAAAACCTCTACTAATTCGTTAAGCATCTGGATAAACAGGGTCTGATCAGGAGCAGTCAACATGGATTTGTGCCTGGAAGGTCATGTATGACAAACCTTCTTGAATTTTTTGAAGCGGTAACTAGGGAAATTGATGAGGGTAAAGCAGTGGATGTTGTCTACATGGATTTCAGTAAGGCCTTTGACAAGGTTCCCCATGGAAGGTTGGTTAAGAAGGTTCAATCTTTGGGTGTTAATGGCAGAGTAGCAAGATGGATTCAACAGTGGCTGAATGGGAGATGTCAGAGAGTAATGCTGGATGGCTGTTTGTCAGGTTGGAAGCCGGTGACCAGTGGGGTGCCTCAGGGATCTGTGTTGGGTTCACTGTTGTTTGTCATGTACATCAATGATCTGGATGATGGGGTGGAAAATTGGATAAGTAAGTATGCAGATGATACTAAGATAGGTGGTGTTGTGGATAATGAAGTAGATTGTCAAAGTCTACAGAGAGATTTGGGCCATTTGGAAAAGTGGGCTGAAAGATGGCAGATGGAGTTTAATGCTGTTAAGTGTGAAGTGCTACATCTTGGCAGGACAAATCAAAATAGGAAGTACATGGTAAATGGTAGGGAATTGAGGAATGCTGTGGAGCAGAGGGATCTAGGAATAACTGTGCATAGTTCCCTGAAGGTGGAATCGCATGTAGATAGGGTGGTAAAGAAAGCCTTTGGTGTGCTGGCCTTTATAAATCAGAGCATTGAATATAGGAGTAGGGAAGTAATGTTAAAATTGTACAAGGCATTGGTAAGACCAATTCTGGAGTATGGTGTACAATTTTGGTCGCCTAGTTATAGGAAGGATGTCAACAAAAATAGAGAGAGTACAGAGGAGATTTACTAGAATGTTGCCAGGGTTCCAGCAACTATGTTACAGAGAAAGGTTGAACAAGTTAGGTCTTTATTCTTTGGAGCGCAGAAGGTTAAGGGGGTACTTGATTGAGGTCTTTAAAATGATGAAAGGGATAGACAGAGTTGACGTGGATACGTTTTTCCCATTGAGGGTAGGGAAGATTCAAACAAGAGGGCATGACATGAGAATTAAGGGACAGAAGTTTAGGGGTAACGTGAGGGGGAACTTCTTTACTCAGAGGGTGGTGGCTGTGTGGAATGAGCTTCCAGCAGAAGTGGTGGAGGCAGGATCGATTTTAACATTTAAGAGTAAAGTGGATAGGTATATGGACGTGAAGGGAATGGAGGGGTATGGTCTGAGTGCAGGTAGATGGGACTAGGGGAAAACAAATGGTCGGCACGGATTGGAAGGGCCGAGAGGGCCTGTTTCCGTGCTGTAATTGTTATATGGTTAGTTAGTGTCATTTAATCTCAAATGACAGCATTACTTAGCATAATATTATTGTACATTGAAACTATGGCCTAAAAAGTGCATCAACTCCTCTACTTCTTCAGAAGGCTAAAGGCATTTGTCATGTCCCCAACAACTTATCAATGTCCACAGAGGTCCTGTGGGAAGCATCCTATCAGAATACATCCCACCTTAGTTTGGCAACAGGACCACAAGAAACTGCAGAAATTGTGAATGTCCATCACACAGACCAGCCTCTGCCCCATCAACTCCATTTATACCATGCTGCCTCTGGGGAAGCAGCCAACATAATGAATATTTTCCCATTGGACAGTAGCTACAAAAGCTTGAAAGCACATACCACCAGATTCAGCAATAACCTCTTCCTTGCTGTTATCATAATACTGAACAGTCACTCCATAAATTGGGATGTAGTCCCAGTCTTCCAACCCGCTCATTGTTGACCATGCACTTCTTCTTATCTGCACTCTCTCTGTAACTGTAAAGCTATAATGTGCTGTGACACTATTCTGAAGACTGGTATTTTGCTCTTTTTGCACTACCTTAATTGTCGTGTATGGTGATTTGACTGAATAACATGTGAACAAATGCTCTTCTCTATATCTCTGTACATGTGACACTAGTATACCAAAACCATAATCCCATGGATGAACTGCCAGTATCTCCATTTGGTCCTTTTTTGTGTCTACACATCATAAGACAGCACAGGATGCTCAAAAAATGGAAGACATGTATCTTTAACTTCTATCCTAATTTTAAATTTGTGCACATGCTCTCCACTAAACATGGAAGGCTCAAGAACTGTAAACTTGTCTGCTCTATCTCTACCTTAAATACCACACAGACATGAGATCCAGGTGCCACTTCCGCCGATTTAATTTACTGACTATAATTAGGAGAGACAGAATGAGGGAGGCATCTTAATTACACGATACATTGAGTTCTGCATGAAAGTTAAAATTTTGAATCATTAGGAAGCTGGCACAGTTATTGAAAGCCACGCATTGTCATGTGCTGAAGGTACTTTCTGGACCATATTACTGATGAGTGCTGTGGTATAGTCATGTTGTCAGTGAAGATTGAAAAATAAATTGAGGGCATCTATATTTGCACATGTTCAAAATTGAAATTGGAGAGAGTGAATTTCACTTACGTTGAATAACAAACATTTTGAGGTCATGATTTAATTTGCAAAATGGGAGAAATTATTATTTTTAATATGCAAAGTTGCATCTTAAGTTTTAATCCTTAAAATACATTTCTTTATTAATACAACCCTTTTTCCTCATAGTGACATCAACAAGGTTTCCACAGGCTTAGTAGTGCTGGAATTCTATTCCAGGGTGGTAAGGGGAACAAGGGAGACTGCTTGGGCCCTTACGGATATTTATACCCTCAATAGCCTTGCCAAAGATGGAAAGAAAGCTAAACTACTTCAGTACCCTATCCATCCATGTCACTATTTTCAGGGAGCTATGTACTTGCACCTCAAGACTCCTCTGTGAATTGCTTCTACGATCCCTGCACTTTACTGCCTATGTCCAGCCAAAATGCACTTGCCTCGATTAAATTCTATCTGCCATCACTTCAACCAACTTTAGAGCTGACCTATGTCACTTTGTATCCTTACCAACCTTCCTGAACATGAGAACAACATTAGCAACCCTCCAGTCTTCTAGTAACTCACCTGTTACTAGCTTTTTTTCTGCCTTTAACAAGGCCTTTGAGTATGAGAGCAGGCACATCATGTTGCAGTCGTACAAGATATTAGTTAAGCCACACTTGGAATTCTGATCACCCCATTATTAGAATGGACATGGGTGGTGTTAAAAAGAGTATAGAAGAGACTCACCAGAAGGTTACTTGGGATGGATGGTTGTAGTTACAAGGAGAGATTGGATAACTGGGATTGTTCTCACTGCAATGTAGGAAGCTGAGGGATGATCTTGTAGAGATTTATAAAATTATAAGAGGCTTGGATTCTTGTTCCAAGGGTAGGGGACAATAAAACTGGAGGACATAGTTTAAGGTGAGGGATCTGAGGGGCAGGATTTCCACCTCGAAGATGGTGGGTATTTGGAACAAGCTATCAAAAACTGGTACAATCACAACCGTTAAGAAGCATTTAGACAAACACTTCAGAGGCAAGCAAAGGAGAGATATGGGCCAAATACAGGAACATTAGATTAGTATAAATAGCATTTTGGTTGGCATTGCGTTGGGCATGGATGAGCGGGGCCAAAAGGCCTGTTTCTGTGCTGCATGACTGTTATTTGTGTTTTATTCACTTTCGGGTTTAGGGTCCCACCTATGATTAATTTAACATTTTTTCTGCTGTTGATAATATCATCTAAATATGTTTCCTTCATAAATTACAGCCAGAATAATCACTTAAGCAATTGATAATTTTGTTGTTTTCTTAAATTTAACACTTTTTTTAACTTTGCAAACCATGGGCAAAGAATCATTTTTATTTGTTCAGAAACTGGACAGCTTTTGCAGCAGGATTTTATTTGGCTGTGATTTTTTTTTTTAAATTCAATTCTGCTGTAGTTTGTGTCTCTATTTTGGAATTGCAGCTGGTTCATTTATTATGTAGAATGTTTTGCCGGTTAATTTTAATGGTTTGCAATTCAGTGATATAGCTGAGTGTGTTTGTAGCTTTAACAGAGTCTGCATTGGGGACATAAGAATAGATAGTTTGGGGAAGTAATTTTGCTCTTTGCTTTTTAGCTCTTGCTTGTTTTGCATTCCTAATCTTTATGAACATTTCCTTAAAATAATTTATACTACAGCGTGCTTGCATGGAAGGCATCAATTTCAGAAAGCAAAATAATGCACATGCTGGAAATTCAAGAAACAAGAAGAACATAGCCAGTCAGACAGCATCTATGAAAAGAGAAACAGAATTAACATTTCTGAATTTTAAATGTGTTATGTAAGAGGAACGGGGAGATCATTCTCATTTCTTGAATATCTGCTTTTGAGAAAATGCATTATTTTATGCTTCTTCTCCAGTGCAATCAGCTACTTTCTGTAATTGGTACCAGTACTCCAGTTCTGACCAAACCAATGTTTTATAAATCAGCTTCATAACAACCCTATTCTTATTCTATGCTCTGGCTAATGGCTAGAATCCCATATGCCTTCTTCACTATATCCCATCCCTGCTGGATTTACCTGTACTGCGAGTGATCCTTGCTTTTGTACATTAAAGTCCATTTGTTCCTTCACCTATTCACTGCCAATATTGGCCATGAGCCGAATATACTCGGGGGGGGGGGGGGGGGGGGGGGGGGGGTTGACACTGAACAGGTTAATGCTCCCTGGCATTCTTTCATTTGTTGTGCATGCCCTATCTTATTTGTCCTCCAAAAGTATGTCACCTGACATTTATCAGCATTAAGTTCCATCTACCACTGCTCTATTCAATTTGCTAGCTGATCAATATCTTCCTGTAGCTGGACTAATCATTTAACTCAATAACATAATTATTTTTTGTATTATAGTAATGTAGCAATAGAAAAGGGTTTGAACTGCAAGCTTGACTAGATTGCTTTCTTTTGCAATTCCACCTTTGGCTGTCTATCCCAACTATCCACCTGTATTGCCTGAGTTGCTACTTAAGAACCTGCTGATGAAGGACTATACTTTAGCTCAGCCAACTGAGTGAAAGTTGCAAGTACACTACCAACTCTTAATCTGGTGAGCTCTATGCCAATAGCTTTCCAATATCCAATGAATTTACCTCATTCAACTTCTTCGTTACCTTGTTCAATTAGTTTAACTGATGTACATTGCTGAAAAGGACATTAGGAACCTGATTTTTCCTTTCATAAACCTCAGGTGGTTTAGAGTGTGCCAAAGGTCAACTTCCTTATGTATCTCAGCTAATGCATCAGGATCCATCGCTCACCATGATTCTTTAAAATAAGGTGAAGACTGTTTAGAACAAAAACAAAAATAAATGTATTCAGTGAAAAGGAGGCGGTCCTCCACCCCAGCAGACAATGGTGACATGGATAATTGATTGTATTCAAAACAACTGTTAGATTTCTGGATATTGAAGGAATTCAGAATGTATGCATGTTTGAGGTAGAGGAGTGATTATGATAGTGTTGAAAGGTGCAGGAGCCTGATGGTCAAATTGCCCATTACTGCTTCTATTTCTGTTCTGAACCTTAAACTTAGATTCTCAATACTAATTTTGTTATCTACAGGTTGAAATTAATATGCACAAACATGTATATATCTCTTTCGTCCACTGTCTATATTTAAAGAAGGACCTTGCATGTATAAATTACAATAAGACCTGCATCTTAGAGAAGAGAAATGGAGCATTGGTATGAAAATTACATCACATTAAAATAAATTCTAGGTCTTGGCAACTGAGAGCACAGCTGTTGAAGAAGGAGCAGTTGAATGTGTTGAATTTTAATTCTATTGGAGGAGAGAGCACATTTTATTGGGTTACATGACTGAAAAAGACCAGAGATGTAGAGGAAAACATCAAAGAATGGTTTATAACAAGGTCAAGAATTTTATTGTGTAAGTATAGGTCAACAATTACAAGGGTGATGGATGAAAGTTATGAATCGTAGGATGAAGGCTACAAGTGTTTTAAATTAATTTAAGAGTATTATCCACGTTTTGAGGCAACAAATGCATGAATGAGGGTTTTGGCAGCAGTTGAGGAGATGGAATTAGGCAACCTTGGCAATGGCACTGGAGAGCTTTTGTTTTTCCCAATGGTGAGATGGTGAAAAATTCTGTTTATCCAGTATTTGCCCAGTATTGGATGTCTCACATAAACAGTCAATTTAGATTTAAGGGGCTAGTCAAGAGAAGTGATGAGGCAAAGCTAAATGTCATCATCTTGCAAGTGAAAAGTTTTGTTTGTTGCTTTTGGTAGAACTGATCACAGCACTCAATCTTTGCCATCCTCTGTTGATAATTTTCATACACCTATTTGAAATGGAGCCATGTGATCTCTTTCTAAGGAATACAATGAGCCCCATTTTAACCTCTTATGTGAATGATGTTCCATCCAAGAATGCAGAACTCCCTTAGTGTTTTATTCAAGGGTCACCTTCAATTTTTGTGCTGACGTTCTTGTAGTGCGACACAAACTCAGAATTATCTGACCTAAAGGGAAAAGTATTGCTAACTGAACATTGAACACTGAGGGCCTGAATCCACCGGCTCTATCTCTGTCATGTTCCCCTATCCAGTGCAAGCTTGCCAACATCATTAAACCGCTCATCTATTTGCAACCATATTTCTCCCAATTTTCCTGTAAAATGTCTTAAAG
This sequence comes from Okamejei kenojei, assembly GCA_035221665.1. Classification (NCBI taxonomy): domain Eukaryota; kingdom Metazoa; phylum Chordata; class Chondrichthyes; order Rajiformes; family Rajidae; genus Okamejei; species Okamejei kenojei. The sequence continues at coordinate 81,039,892 of CM069133.1, forward strand.
AGGAACATTATCCTTGTGGTGTTACCCTCATAGCATTTAAGCAACTTGGTCGGCATAGATGAGTTGGGCCAGAGAACCTGTTTCCGTGGGAGCCTACGAAGTACTGAGGAATAGATGGATATTTATGCTCAAGTCCATGGTCTTGGAAGGCACCAGCTCGGTTGATAAGATGGCGGAGAATACACACGGGGTACTTGTTTTCTTTAGAAAGGGTATTGGATATAAGGGCAGAGAAGTTATGAGTTCAACTATATAAAGTTTGGATGTTCAATAACTCCACACCTCTGTACCCACACCAGGAAGGCCTTAAAAACCTCAGTTTCTTCCGAGACCGCAGAACCAGCCAATTTCCCTCTACCAACACTCTCCTCCCTAGTGGAGCTGGTCCTTACTCTCAAAAGCTTCTCCTTCTACTCCTCCCGGAGAAGGAGCGCTGACCAGTTCAACTCTGCCTGTCCCGCCAGGTTAACCGACAACCCTGGACTGACGGGACATCGAAACCATAGAAATTAGGTGCAGGAGTAGGCCATTCAGGAGCCTGCACCGCCATTCAAATGATCATGGCTGATCCCAACTCCCCGTACCTGCCTTCTCTCCATACCCTCTGATCCCCTTAGCCACAAGTATCACTCTCTTACTGGCCGGGCAGAGAGTTCCACAGACTCACCACTCTCTGTGTGAAGAAAGACTTTTCATCTCGGTCTTAAAGCCCCCTTATCCTTAACTGTGACCCCTTGTCCTGGACTTCCCCAACATCGGGAACAATCTTCCTGCATCTAGCCTGTCCAACCCCTTAAGAATTTTGTAAGTTTCTATAAGATCCCCTCTTAATCTCCTAAATTCAGAGAGTATAAACCGAGTCTATCCAGTCTTTCTTCATAAGACAGTCCTGACATCCCAGGAATCAGTCTGGCCCGGCCTGGTGCAACGCTTCTTCAACGCTGCGTGAAGGGCTGTCAGTTGGCCCGGCGGAACAAGTGGAATTGAGCTGGAGTTGCCACTTCTCCACGCTGGCTGTGGGCCTGGGCTGCCGCTGCGACGGGCCGGTTTCCCATAGGTCCAGGGCTGTCGGTTGGCCCGGCGTGCCAGGCAGAGTTGAGCTGGGGTTGGCGCTTCTTCTCCACGCTGGCTGTGGGCCTGGGACGCCGCTCCCATCGGTCCGGGGTCGCCCCGGACGTCTTCGGCCACCCACTGATTGGGCTGGGATACTCGGGAGGGGACAGGGACGGTCCAGTGGCGGTTCGGCAGCGCTTGTGGCGCCGGGGACCCGGGATAGATCCTGGCTGCGGATGAGGTGCAGGTCTGTGTGCATGCTGCGGCACGGTTGCCGAGTGTGTTTATCGTGAATGACCGTTGACAAATCCCATGATTCCTTGCGTTTTTCAGAATACCAAACTCGCTTATAAATGAAGTAAACAAATCTTCAATGTTTTAAAATGAGCATTTTTTTGGACGTGAAAATCAAACACATGCACACAAAGTTGGCTAACATCTCTTCACTTTTTATCCACATTCTCTTTACAACCATTGGGTTTGTCCCCCAGCACAACAGCCAGCATCTCTGGAGAGATGGAATAGGTGACAGTTCGGATTGTGTGACAGATGGTTTAGCCTTTGTTGTTAGCTTGTCAGTCTGTTATGCGTTAATAAAATTAATTACTGCAATATTGGTCTATCTTAAGTAACACGTGAGTTAGTGCAAAATATTGATTTGGTTTTCTTGGCTGGTTGTTCAATTTGTTGAATTGTGATTAGTTCTGTTAGTAGGAAATGCGGTCCCTGTTTTTTACATTTTTGGATGTATTTGATGTGACTGAATATTTAAAACATCTTTATATTAACTATTGATCTTGCAGTATTTCCTCTTGAAAAAGTTATGGAATGTTGTAATTTTATTTTAACTGTAATATTTCAGTAAATAATGCTCCAAGTAGGGGAAGTAGCTATACATTACTTTCCCCTCCAATCTTTTTGTAAGTGGCTTATAATGGTTACCATCTATTTAGTTTGCTATTGATTATGAAACTGTTTCATGTTGAGCAATTTTTTTTCATGGAGCCAGTATCAGATTTATGATTGGTGGAAATGCCAAAGTGATTCATAGCACCAGACTCTATAAGCCCAGAGCATTAAAATATATTGTCTACATTTTCTGCACATGGTAGCAGCTGGATGACTTAACTAGTCGGAATAAATATGTGGAGAATGTGAGGCGAAGCTCATGTCATTGTAAACTAATTCTAGTGTGGTGCAAAGGGATTTATTTTCCATCTTATCAATTTCACTTTTTCTTCAATTTGTATATTGTACGTCTTCATTATCATGTGGCGTAGGAATTTCCCGGTTAGTTAATCAAAAATTAGTGCAACAGGGCATTTGTTTATACTTAAATCACAAGCCCCCACCCCGCCCCCAAACCTGGAGTAATTTAAGCAAAGATAAATGAATTTATAGACCAGAATAAGTCTAGAACCCAACTAACTTGGTTGGCTCACATGTTCTCTGGGTGAACTATCATCAATGAATGTTGAAATAAATAGTATGCAGAAAAATATCATGTCTGAAACCTCTTCATTCTTGACCAATTATCTGGACTTCTAACAAGTTGTTAAAGATTTAAAATTATTGGCAAACGATATAGCGAGTTAATTTTTTTTCCCCTAGTTTGCCAGTACTTAAAATGCTCTTTGTCAAAATGTCGTCTGTGCTAATTGCATGAGTTCAGTTTGTTATTATTGCCGTGTGCTACGTGAGTAGAAGTGATGCAAAAAGAGAATGGAAACAGACTGCAGAATATAGACTTACAGCTGCAGATAAAGTGTAAATAAAAAAGCGCAACGATCACAACGAGTTGGATTGGGAGATATGAGAGGTCTTTTGGAGAATCTGATTACAACAGTGAGGGGGAAAAGTTATTTTTGAATCTGGTGATATGTGCTTTCAAACTTGTATCTTCTGCCTGATGGGAGAGAGAAGAGAGTGTGGAGTCACTCACACAGGAGTGTGAGTGATCCTTGATTATGTTGGCTGCTTCCTGTGGCAGAGCGAAGTGCAGGTGGACACATTAAACTAAATATGCTAAAATCCTGTGTAAAAATCAAACTGCTGGAGGAATTGAGCAGATCAGACAGCATCTATGGAGCAAAATGGACAGTAGTTGTTTTGGGTTGGAACCTTTCTTCAGACTGATAGGGTATTGGGGAGGTAGCTGATAGTAAGAAGTGTGGGGAGAGGATGGGGCAAGAGACAGCAAGTGATAGGTGGATCCAGAAGAGGAGGGGTTAGAAACATAGAAAAATAGTTGCAGGAGTAGGCCATTCAGCACTTCGAGCCAGCACTGTTCAATATGATTATCTAAAATCAGTACGCCATTCCTGCTTTTTCCCCATATCCCTTGATTCCTATAGCCCTAAGAGCTAAATCTGTTTCTTGAAAATATCCAGTGAATTGGCCTCCACTGCCTTCTGTGGCAGAGAATTCCACAGATTTGCAACTCTTTGGATGAGTACGTTTTTCCTCATCTCAGTCCTAAATGGCCTACCCCTTATTCTTAAACTGTGACCCCTGGTTCTGGACTGCCCCAACATCGGGAACATTTTTCCTGCATCTAGCCTGCCCAATCCTTTGAGAATCAAGGTTTGATTTGCAGATGAGTTTCGAGATATTAAACAAGGCTGGGAATTATGTGATGAAGCTGAGGGTGCAATCTGATAAGGATGGAAGTTGGGAAATGAAAAGTAGAACCAGAAGGAGGGTTGTTGGGTAAAAGAGCACGGGGGATGAGAAGAAAAATAAGGCAAATTATGGAAGGAGGGGTAGGAGAAAGGAATAGGGTGATTGGTGCAGAGAAGCAGGGTCCTAACCTGAAATGTTGTCAGTTCATTATCCACCACAGATGCTAGCTGTCCTGCTGAGTTCTTCAACCAGTTTGTTTTTGCTCAAGATTTCATTTCGTTTGTCTTCCTAATATTTCAATGCTGTGTTTGATTATTCAGAAAAAATTGGAGATATTGCATGGCTCCTCTTCAGGAAAATTAATTGGGCGTTGTGCAGGAGTCAACAATCATTTTTTTAAGGATCTATTTCTGTAAAAGGCCATTGTAGAAGGCCTGTAAAGTTGTAGAACGCCGAAAGCATCATGTCACTGAATAAAACTTGGACAGTTTAAGACAGTTCCTTCATTTGGTCTGCCACAGGAGTGCATAAAGAGAATTGGATAACTCTTTTGGAGTATCAGATTGGGATGGAATGGGGTTAGAGTGGAGAGCTTGTGGGGTGAGAAAGGGTCGCAAGGCTGGATGGGGCTCAGGGGAGAATTTGTGAGATTGGATGCTGAATATGGGTAGAATGCTGACAAAGATAATTTCTGACAAGTTAGGATAAGGGTTTGGCAGGGAGATTGGTTGAAGAACAGTATTGCTGGGTAACACATTGGATTGATTGTCATTGTGGGGGCGATTATGTAGTGAATCGGTAATTGTGCTTAAGAATTTGTTGACCGAAAAACCAATGGTCAGGGATGAGGTTAGGTGCCAAATAGGTTGGGCATGTGTGGAAAGTAGTTTTAGGTAGGATTGGCATGTCTCGCGTTGGTGAGATTGGGTGGCAAGTTGTTTGTGGATGAACAGATTGGTGGGAAGTAGGGTTGGACCTTGAGGGTGAATTGTTTAATTTAGAGGCTCTGTCGCAGCAGCACAGGGAGAACGTCGTGAAGAAAGCATATGAGATACTTATCTTTATTGTCCACAACATAGAATATAAGAGGTGAGGTGTTGTGTTACAACTTTACAAACTTTGTGTGCAATTCTGGTTGTTACATTATAGGAAGGATGTGAGTGTGCTGTTGGGAGTGCAGAGGAGATTCACCAGCATATTACCTGGGTTGGAGTAATTCATTTATGACTGGATAGCACTGGTTGATTTTCCCTGGATGGTAGAATTCTGAGAAATAGGATAGATAGTAATAACATTTTTCTCATGATGGGGGAGGGGCATATCTAAGAGAAGGGAACACAGGTTTAACGTGAGTGATTTTGAGGGGATGTGAGGAGGAGTTTTCTAATAATGGGTGAATGGAGTCTGGAACATTTGGACAGGTACATTTATATGATGGGTTTAGTGGGTTATGAGCCAAGCACGGGAAGGTGGGACTAGTGTGGATGGGGGCATGTTGGTCAGCATGAGCGTTGGGCTGATGGACGTTTCCGCACTGCATGACTCTATGACTCTAATGCAGGAAAATGGAATTGGCGCAGATGAGTACAATAGTGAGTGTGGGCAAGGGTTAACAAAGAGCCTGTGTCTGTGCTGTTTCACCTTATGACCTATAGCAAGCCTCTCGAATTACAATGAATACCCAATCAAATGTGAGACCCTGACATGTTGCACACCATTGGATACCATGGTACGTGTCTAAGTTTCTCAGGTGGAAGATTGCATATTTTGTGGAAAGCAATGTAATTTGGCAAATTAACAAGTAGCTTCTTTAAACATGAAGCATAAGCAAGTTCATTTCTTTAAACATTAGCAATATTTACCAGCCAGTACAAATTGGGTTCAGGTTGTTATAGCTCGTTATGAAGTAAGCTTATTTTGTGGAAATGGTGGGTTTTTTGGCGCACCACTATAAGTGAAGCTGGAAGATGTCTTTGTTATTTTTTGAGGCGGTAGAAGTCAGGGGTTCGGAAATGCTGTCAAAGGAATCTTTACTGAGTTGATGTAGTGAATTTTGTAGATTAAAACACAAAGCTCTAGAGTAATTCAATGTGTCAGGTAGCATGTCTGGAGGACATAAATTGGCAACTTGTTGATGGTACACATTACAGGCAAGATCTATTTTAGTCTGCTTTACCTCCCCCCTCCACTCCATTCAAGGACCCAAGCAGTCGTTCCAGGTCCGACAGAGGTTCCGCTGCACCTCCTCCAACCTCATCTATTGCATCCGCTGCTCTAGATGTCAGCTGATCTATATCGGTGAGACCAAGAGGAGGCTTGGCAATCGTTTCGCCGAACACCTCCGCTCGGTCCGCAATAACCAACCCGACCTCCCGGTGGCCCAGCACTTCAACTCCCCTCCCATTCCGTATCCGACCTCTCTGTCCTGGGCCTCCTCCACGGCCAGAGTGAGCAACACTGCAAATTGGAGGAACAGCACCTCATATTCCGCTTGGGGAGTCTGCATCCTCTTGGCATGAACATTGAATTCTCTCAATTCTGCTAACCCTTGCTGTCTCCTCCCCTTCCTACCTCTCCCTCAGCCCTCGGGCTCCTCCTTTTTCCTTTGTTCCACCCGCCTCCCCCCACCCCCCATCAGTCTGAAGAAGGGTTTAGGGCCAAAACGTTGCCTATCTCCTTCGCTCCATAGATACTGCTGCACCAGCTGACTTTCTCCAGCATTTTGTGTACCCTCGATTTTCCAGCATCTGCAGTTCCTTCTTTAACACATCTATTTTAGTCTGAAGCATTAATGCTAAGGGTGGCGTACCTGATGCAATTAAGTTGCCTACTTTTAAAATACAGTGCCTTAGTGTGATAAATAATGGAGTTATACTCATCCAGGTAAGTGGAAATTATTTCATTACATTTTGATTTGTGTAAGGCTTTGATGCAATAGGCGGTAAGTTCCCACCCAACCCTTTCCGCATTTTGGTATAAATAATTCTGGTTGGAACATGTGTCCCCATATTCAGCTTTTTAAGTCAAATTTTCATTCCTATTTTTACGTCATTAACTATTATTTCTTTTGCACATTCAAGACCACTGAGAGAAAAGACAACTATCGCTGTTACCTCAAAAGGGCGTTATGGTTTAGAAGAGGAGCGAGGAGCCACTCGTCGACGTTCCATGCCACGCAGCTTAGGAGGCATGTCTACAGGCGTTACCGAATCCATAATGATTCAAGCTTTGAGACAAGAAGAACAGCTGCGAGTAAGGGAAGAAAAAAGGTGAGATAGTATTCTGGACTATACCAGTATTTCAAATTGAACAAGAGTAAAATGTTTGTTCTGGAAAATCCTAGAAATAACAGTATAGAGGAAAGTCAATTGATCCATCACCCTTCCACAGACACAACAAAGTAAACAGAGCTTAGGGTTTCCGTTTTTTTCTTTTCTGTGCTTTTATATTCCTTTTCAAGTACTTATCATTACATTTTGTAAAATATAATTATTTTCCACAGATGCAGCAAGCAGAAAATTCTAACATCACCTCATCAAACCTACTGACTCCAATAGCAAAAAACCCACTGACTCCCATAGCAAACTGACATCTATTACAAACCCACTGACTCCCAGAGCTATCTAGACTACACTTCTTCCCACCCTGATTCCTGTAAAGGCTTTATCCCCTACTCCCAATTCCGCCGTCTACGCCGCATCTGCGCCCAGGATGAGGTTTTCCATACCAGGTCATCTGAGATGTCCTAATTTTTCAAGGAACGGGGGTTCCCCTCTTCCATTATAGATGAGGCTCTCACCAGGCTGTCCTCGATATCCCACAGCTCTTGCACCCCCTTCCCCTATTCGCGACAAGGACAGAGTCCCCCTTGTCCTCACCTTCCCCCTATCAGCCATATAATCCTCCGTCATTTTCACCATCTCCAGCGGGATCCCACTACTGGCCACATCTTCCCATCGCCACCACTTTCTACATTGTGCGGAGACCGTTCCCCCCGCAACTCCCTGGTCAACTCGTCCCTTCCCACCATCCCCTTCCCAAGTACTTTCCCCCTGTAACGGTAGGAGATGCAACACCTGTCCCTTTACCTCCCTCCTCAACTCCATGCAAGGATCCCGACAGTCTCTTCAGGTGAGACAGAGGTTCACTTGCACCTCATCTACTATATCCGCTGTTCCAGGTGTCAACTCCTGTATATCGGCGAGACCAAGCGCAGGCTCGGCGGTCATTTCATTGAACACCTCCGCTCAGTCCGCCTAAACCTACGTGATCTCCCGATTGCTCAGCACTAACTCCCCCTCCCATTCCCAATCTGACCTTTATGTCCTGGGCCTCCTCCATTGTTAGAGTGCCCAGTGCAAATTGGAGGAACAGCACCTCCTATTTCGCTTGGGTAGCTTACACCAAAGCGGTATGAACATTGACTTCTCTAACTTCAAGTAGCCCTTGCTTTCCCTCTCTCTCCATCCCCTCCCCTTCCCAATTCTCCCACCTATCTTACTGTCTTCTACTACACTCTGTAGTCTGTATCTCTGTACCGCCCACCCCCTGACATCAGTCTGAAGAAGGGTCTCGTCACCCCTTCCTTCTCTCCAGAGATGCTGCCTGTTACTGCAGCATTTTGTATCCCTTCTTCAATTATTTAATTATTGTTTATTTTGACTCCTATTTCATATTTATGTGTTTTGAGTAGTTTACGTTAATTATAATCTTCAGTTCAATTCACACTTGCCATTCTTTATTGATTAGAAAAATGCTTCAAATTGACCACCTTTTGTGTAATTATACATTATATTAGAAAATAGGGTTAACTACATGGGTCGGAGAATGTTTTTGAAAGTGGGGGGGATCACCGGCCTCGGGGGTACCCGGTGAGGGAGCGGAGTGACCGAGCGGGCGGGGAGGGTGGCACAATTATTATTTTTTTGTTGTTCGACCTCAAAAAACTGGGGGATAATACAGGCCATCCCCCAACTAAAAAAGTGGGGGGGATATCCCCCATTTTCCCCCCTCTCTCCCCCCCTCCCCCCCCCCCCCCGCCTCTCGGGTCCAACTCTCTCGCTCTCTCCTCCTCCCTCTCGGGGCCGACTCCCCTCCCCCTCTCCCACCCCTCCCCTCTCCCACCCCCTCCCTCACCCCTTCTCTCTCGCTCTCTCCCCACTGGCCCTCCCTCCCTTCCGCTCAGCGGCTAATCACAACGCTTTGTTCACTGCCCCACATCTACCACAGCTGGTCGTGGTTTTGCCCAGGATCATAGAGCGGAGCATAGGTATTGCAACGCTCACCATGCGCTTGAAGAGTAAAACACGCCCGCGGGCCGGTTAATTTTGGGTTATGAAGCATGTCTCGCCAAAAAAGTGGGGCGGGGGGGGTGCTGCAGAATAAGAGCCATAGAATAATTTTGCATGGAAAGAAACATGCCATTCGATCCAATTTATCCACACTGACCAGTGGCATCTTTTTGTATAAATCTCATCTTGCCCATCAATCACTTCTCCAGGCCTATAAATCTCTCAGCCCATAGCCCTCTATACCTATCCAATTCGAGTATTGAATGAGTTTCGTGGAATCAAAATTTCATATTGGGTGCAAAGCTGTTTGACCCATTGAGTCTAAATAAGCTCTATGCAAGATCGGTCTACCTAGTTCAAATCCAGCACCTTTTCCCTGTATCCTTTCAAATTCTTCCTTGGGTGATAAACCAGCTCTCTTTTAGGCACTACAATTAGGTCTGCCTTGATTACTGCAGGTGGTAGTGCTTTTGAGAACTGCAACCTGTCGATTGAGAACTACAATCCTTTTTCCTCTGCCAGTAAAAATTATTCCTGTTTATTTCTTTTGTCTACACCCTTCAAAGATTAAATATTTCCATTGGATTTCCCTGCAATCTTTTACTCTGGGAGAAAACAGTTTTCCACCGCCTGTCCCTCATCCTAAGAGTCAATTTGGCTAATTGCTTCTGCACCCTTTCCAAAACCTTTCTTTCCTAAAGTTCCAATACCCAATGGAATAATGTGTTGCAGCACCAAGTCATTCTATGAAACTATTCACATTTAACCATATAACCATATAACAATTACAGCACGGAAACAGGCTCTCTCGGCCCTTCCAGTCCGTGCCGACCATTTGTTTTCCCCTAGTCCCATCTACCTGCACTCAGACCATACCCCTCCATTCCCTTCACGTCCATATACCTATCCACTTTACTCTTAAATGTTAAAATCGATCCTGCCTCCACCACTTCTGCTGGAAGCTGATTCCACACAGCCACCACCCTCTGAGTAAAGAAGTTCCCCCTCACGTTACCCAAAACCTCTGTCCCTTAATTCCTCATGTCAATGCCCTCTTGTTTGAATCTTCCCCTACCCTCAATGGGAAAAACGTATCCACATCAACTCTGTCTATCCCTTTCATCATTTTAAAGACCTCAATCAAGTCCCCCCCTTAACCTTAGAAACTGCGCTCCAAAGAATAAAGACCTACTACTTGTTCAAAATCCTTTTCTCTGTAACATAGTTGCTGGTGAACCCTCTTAAAGGCAACATTCTAGTAAATCTCCTCTGTACACGCTCTCCTCTATTTTGTTGAACATCCTTCCTATAACTAGGCGAACCAAAATTGTACACCATACTCCAGAATTGGTCTTACCAATACCTTGTACAATTTTAACATTACTTCCCTACTCCTTATTCAATGCTCTGATTTGTAAAGGCCAGCACACCAAAGGCTTTCTTTACCACCCTATCTACATGCGATTCCACCTTCAGGGAACTATGCACAGTTATTCCTAGATCCCTCTGTTCCACAGCATTCCTCAATTCCCTACCATTTACCATGTACGTCCTATTTTTGATTTGTCCTGCCAAGATGTAGCACTTCACACTTATCAGCATTAAACTCCATCTGCCATCTTTCAGCCACTTTTCCAAATGGCCCAAATCTCTCTGTAGACTTTGAAAATCTACTTCATTATCCACAACCACCTATCTTAGTATCATCTGCATACTTACTTATCCAATTTTCCACCCCATCCCTCAAGATCATTGATGTACAGACAAACAACAGTGGACCCAACACAGATCCCTGAGGCACCCCACTCACTGGTCACCGGCTTTCCAACCTGACAAACAGCCATCCACCATTACTCTCTGACATTCCCATTCAGCCACTGCTGAATTCATCTTGCTACTCTGCCATTAACACCCAAAGATTGAACCTTCTTAACCAACCTTCCATAGGGAAACCTTGTCAAAGGCCTTGCTGAAATCCATATAGACAACATCCACTGCTTTAACCCTCATCAGTTTCCCTAGTTACCGCTTCAAAAAATTCAAGAAGGTTTTTTGTCAAAACATGACCTTCCAGGCACAAATCCATGTTGAACTGTTCCCTGATCAGACCCTGTTTATCCAGATGCTTATATATATTATCTCTAAGTATCCTTTCCATTAATTTGCCCACCACTGACGTCAAACTAATAGGTCTATAATTGCTAAGTTTATTCTTTGAACCCTTTTTAAACAATGGAACAACATGCGCAGTACGCCAATCCTCCGGCACTATTCCCGTTTCTAATGACATTTGAAATATTTCTGTCATAGCTCCTGCTATTTCTACACTAACTTCCCTCAATGTCCTAGGGAATATCCTGTCAGGACCTGGAGACTTATCCACTTTTATATTCCTCCTCTTTGAATCTCATAGTTTCCATAGCTACTCTACTTTTTCCCCTTAACTCACCGAGTTCAATATCCTTCTCCTTGGTGAATACCGAAGAAAAGAAATTGTTCAATATCTCCCCCATCTCTTTTGGCTCTGCAGATAGCTGTCCATTCTGGTTCTCTAATGGTCCAATTTTATCCCTCGTTATCCTTTTGCTATTAATATAGCTGTATTTGATTTGATTCAGCACCAAACCACTATGGATTTTGCACTACCAAAGTTGCACTATGTATTTTGGCTTGCCCTATCATGGTCTGGCTTACCTGGAATAACTGATCAGTTATTATATTGTTTTTGCTTGTTGCATTTAATTGTGCCTGTAAAGTTGCAGCATGTAAGAATTTGATTGTTCCCGTCCCACTGCCTACACCTTGCTGCATAAGCTACAGATATGTCATTATCTTTTCTATAGGCAGTTGCTTGGGATCAAAGATGATCTGCATCCTCTACATTTTTGTGAGATGTGAATGTGACCATTGTAGGGACTACAGACTCTTCCTGAGATAGGGTATGAGGTTACTGGTTGGTTGGATGGATGGATGGTGGAGGTAGTCTTGGGATGGTGCTTAAACAGGGCTTCTATCTGCTCCAAATGGATGAAGTTCATGATACCATCCTTTCACTCATGAGCTTCTCCATACTCATGAGTGAAAGGTTCCCAGAAGGTGGTGAGGATGTTATACTTAAAATATGCTTTGAGCATGACTTGACTCTAAAAGTGCCACTCCAGAAGTGGCGGCGCTGCTGGACGTATGTTTTAGTTTATATTTAGTTGTGTGTGTGTGGGGGGCAGGGGAAACTTGTTTTAGTCTCTTCCTTCGGGGGGGGGGGGGGTGCGACCTTTTCTTTGTCGTATTTCCGTCTCCGTCTGCGCTGAGGCCTAATCGCGGAGCTGGCGGCCTCCAACTGGGACCGACCTCGAGGATCCGGAGGCAGAGCCAGGACTCACCATTGCGAAGCTGGCCGACCTCGGGGCTGTGGTGTTGCTGCGGCAGCGGCCCGACTTCGGAGCCTCGGAGGCTTCGGCCGTCGGCCCAGTGGACGACAACATTGGGAGCTCGCAGGTCCCAGGTTGGTGACTGATTCTCCGGAGCTCCCGCAACAACAGCTTCATATGCTGGACAGGAGGGTGGCAGCTTCGTCCGCCCCGGGCTGCGGAGTTTGAAACAGCCCATTCGCGGAGCTCGGATTCGGCCGCAGGACTTCACCCGGGGGGGGGGCCCAACATCGAAAGCCTGGATCGCCTCAACGCAGAGGCAGAACAAGGCAGGAAGAGACGAGGACTTTAAGACTTTTGCCTTCCATTCCACTGTGGTGGACTGTGTTCATTGTGTGTTCTGTTATTTTATTCTCTGTCATGACTGCAAGGTACATAATTTCGTTCAAACTAAAAGTTTGAATGACAATAAAGGATACTTTATACTTTAAAATGCACAAAGTGCTAGTGTAACTCAGCAGGTCAGACAGCATTTCTGAAGAACATGGACAGGTGACATTTCATGTCGAGAACCTTCTTCAGACTTCTTGAATCTTTTTCTCTGTTCACTTGGCCACCTGGTAATCCACTACCTTGACAGACATATGAATTGCATGGCTCTGTTAACCTACTAATATTTAATTTAACATTGAAACACAAGAGACTGCAGATGTTGGAATCTTGAGCAAAATACAAAAGTGCTGGAGGAACTCAGTGGGTCAGACAGCATCCCTGGAGGAAAATGTACTAACAAAACTTCGGATCAGAATCCTACAGACTGATTTTATTTATATATTATGTTGTATAATGTATTTTGAATACGGATACAAGATTAATTGTTTGAAATATTATTTCTAAATATTATTCCTAAACCTCTGGAAATGTATTGCACAGTTCAATCATAATATGAAAATAAAAGATATGAGTAGATTTTTTAATATAAGAATCACTGATGTGATGTTAAAATGTTTTCATTTGCTGAGGTGTGCATTTCCAGGATTTTATACAAAATGCATCTTAGATAACTGAAAGTATCTTTATTGTTAGATTAATGTTGAGCTCTTGCATCTCCAGATTACGTGAGCAAGAGAGGAAGGAGGCAGAAGAAGCTGTCCAAAAAGAGATTGAAGAATGGGAAAAGAATCTACGAGCCCAGGCTGAACCTACTCGCATGGAGACCCTTTGGGAGATCCCTGCCGTTGGTCATTTTCTGTGTTTGGCTCAACAGATTCTTAATTTGCCTGAAATTGTTTACTTTGACCTTGAACGTTGCCTTCTAATGCCGAAGTGTAGTACGTTTCTGGCTAAGATTATGACTTCTTTACTGAGCCCACATCATCGTCGTGCAACTTTACACCGTAAGCCACCTTTGCCATACAGAATGTGGGAGGCTGCTTTGAAAAGAAAAGTGCAGCATTGGTATGTGGTGGTGGGCCAGGCAGAAAATCACAATCTTCAGGCTGAAAAACTAGGGCTTTGTCCACAGTTTTTCCATGTTCTGGGAGAGACTAGCCCTTTAGAGATCAAGGCTTTCCATCAGATAGCATTCTATAAGCGAGTTTGGTTGCTGAAGGGCCTAAGTGATTATGTATATGAAACTCAAAAAGAGGTCCAAGATGCAGTTTTGGGGCAGCCTATCCATGAATGCAGGGAAGTAGTATTAGGATATGATTCTCATGAGAATGCCTATGTCCATTTCCCACAGTTCTGTGGTGCGGACTTGCGGGGTTTATAAACAATGTCCTCTTCCACCACCTGAGTTTCCTATTCCACCAATCAAAATCCACAGGATGTTGCAGCAGAGGTCGGAGGAGGCAAAAAAAAGGCTTTCATCGGAAAGCCAGGAAAAAGCAAAACGTGACAAAAAGGAAACCACTAACAAAATAACTCACAATTCTAAAAGGTCCACTGAAGAAATTGACTCCAATGACCTGGAAGGTTTTTATGTGAAACTGGAATCAAGTTCCCAGTTTCTTTCTCAAGGTGAAGAGGAAATACATTTCAATTGTGAATGTAAAAATCATAGAATTTCAGCAGTGAAAAAAGAAAATGTAGGTTCCTGTAAAGAAAACTTAGTCAAGCCTGCCAGCCCGGGCGAAGTTGTGGGTTATGGGGAACCTCTTAGCCCAGGAGAAATTAGAATAACGGAAAATGGAGAGTTTTGTACAGATGACCCTGAGTTAAGGAAGGGTGTGAAACCATTGACTGAAAAAGCAATCAAAAGCTGTAAAACGCTCATTAATGGAAGTCATTGTGAAAATTTGGATGTAAGTTGTCTGGTTGGTAAAATAAATAATATTTCTGCAAAGCATTTTATGGGAAAAATTGAGGAACTTGAGATGGTTAAGCTCCATGTCAAGAAAAAAAAGAAGAAGAAAAAGAAATTGAAGGATACCTTGAACAAGATTTCACAATTAAGACCAGATATAGCATGTCCCAATCCCCTGAAGCTTTGGAAGCCAGGAATCCAGAAAAAATCTCTACTGATGAAGAAGAAAACAAAACACAAAAAGCACAAATCGGGTTAGTGGTCTCTTTTGTTTTGTATTTCATGTGAGACGATTAAGTGCACATGTTGAATTCAGTTCCTGCCTAAAATATTTGTATTTGAAAAATGTTGTACAACCTTCCATTGCTATAAACTGCCTACTTATTTCACAAATGTCACACAATTGGGGAATAAAGCATTGGCCCTTGAAATCAATTTAAATGCTGGCAAAATTGACAGCTGTTAATACATTAAAATCCTGATATCGAATGCATTAATGTATGCTACTAATGCTTGAAAATACTTCCTACATTAAATATAAGGCACCAGTACTGTAATTCCAAAAATGAAAACCATTTTCAAAGAATCAAAATTGTTTGAAGCATGAAAGATCTGGAGAAATCATTATATTTTGAGCTGGAATTTCTGTGCTGGTTGGAAGCATCATGTTTGGAGGTGGATAACTGTTGTGCATTCCTGGAATCATATTGTTTAGCTGGCACTAATTAAGCTGTGCATATTGTTCCCTTTGGAATGTTTCAGATAAATTTGTTTGCATAGTATAGCTTGCTGAGGATAAACATTCATAGAATTTGAAAATAATATTAAACACCAGATGGAATACACATTACAACCTCTGAAGGTACATGAAGCCATTGAGAACTCAGAAGTGCCAGAAGTTTCCAAATACATGCAGGACTATGACCCATAATAATTGTTACCTTTAGGAGGCAAATAAAAAGCGAGACATTTACAAATGAACACCTCGCAGATTTTAGGAAATTCCAAATATAGTAGAAACAAAAGTAGAATATTCAATCCATTCATTGTTTGTTCTCCATTGCACTTTTTTAACCTATATTTCTTTATGTTTTCATTATATTTTTATCATAGTTGAATAAGTAAATAATATTTCATATCTGTGGCCTTGAATAAAATAGTAACCGATTGCACCTTTTTTGGAATTTTCAACTTAATGTCAAAGTGGGAACTTTTTGAATTGCATGATTATAGGCTCAAGCCACTTAATAATTTTAGGCTTTTATGTGAATTGAAGTTTAATTACCGTGCTGACAATTGCCATGTTGTACACTGTACCTTTTCTCAATGAACAGTTAACCCTTCTTTTGCAGCAGCAGTTATATCTTGATGGCACCAGATTAGTTTAAAATCTAATCCGTACCCACATTTCTCCCTCAAAGACTGCTGTTATATCAAAAGTAGGTTAGCTATTAGTGCATTAATTTACATGAAAATTGTCTGCCATATTTGTCTGCATTACAGTAATTGTACCGGAAAAATAATCCATCTATATACTTTTAAAACCGTGTGTGTGTGTAAAAACTCAGAGATTTTTTCCATTTCGCTTTTATGTTCGCAAATCCACACATTAAATTTAGACATTTTTATGTACGCATTTTTTAATAAAATCCTTCCCCACCCCCCACACTCATTTTAAAATCTAAACAGGACTCACGAGCGGCTGACGTCACAATCCCACATACCGACCTATCCAAGCCGCTTCTCTGTCTCTCTCTTCATTTGGCAGCCCGGCTCCCTCCCTCCCCTCCTCCTCCCCACACCCGCGCCTACTACACACACCCCCTTCCCCCCATTCTTCAAAATGCTTCTGCCGTCAGAGATGAGATATCGTGACAGGCGGATGGGGTAAATTCTCTGCCGATCGGGAGAAGAGATGTGTAAGTTCCGCTGAACTCGCAGCTGGCGCAGCCCCACCCGCCGCGCGCCCTGCCCATCCCGCTCCAGGTAAAATCCGAAGCCCACGAGCGCATTCCCACCCCCCCCCCCCCCTTCTCAAAATGCTCTGCCGATCGGGAGTAGAGATAAGGCGATGGGCGGGCAGGGTAAAGGCTGGACGCCGTCATCGCACTTTCAATCCCGCCCGCTCCACCCTTGCCCCCCTCCCCGACTCCGGGGTCTGAAGCGCCGAGGATGTCGATCTCTGTGGGCCGCTTTCACAGACAACCGTGTGCGGCCATCGCGTTTAACCAGGGCTCTGGGAACTCGGCATCTGATGGGGACGAGGAGGCTTCCAGAGCGAAGGCAGGGACAACTTCGAATCCAGCAGCAGAGTGGCTCCGGTTAATGGATTCATTCCAGAGTGATTTTTCAGTTCGGAACACACCCCCCTCTCTCCACTCACCCCTCTCTCCACTCACCCTCTCTCCACTCACCCCTCTCTCTCCACTCACCCCTCCGTCCACTCACCCCTCCCCCTCCATCCCTCACTCCCTCTCCTCCTCCTCCCCCCCCTCACCCTTTCGCCCCTCTCACCCCTCCCCCCTTCCCTCTCCCCCCTTCCCTCTCCCACGCCTTTCCCTCTCCCCCCCCTTCCCTCTCCCCCCCCTTCCTCACCCCCCCCTTTCCCTCTCTCCCCCCCTTCCACTCTGTCCCCCCTTCCCTCTCCCCCCCCATCCTCTCCCCCCCTTCCCCGCCCTCCTATCCTCTCCCCCCCTTCCCTCTCCCCCCCTTCCCTCTACCCCCCCCCTTTCTTCCTCTCCCCCCCTTCCTCCCACCCACCCCCCCCTTGCCCTCTCCCCCCCCGTCCCTCTCCCCCCCCTTGCCCTCTCCCCCCCCCTCCCTCTCCCCCCCCTTCCCTCTCCCGTCCCCCCCTTCCCTCCCCCCCCTTTCCTCATCTCCCCCCCCTTCCCTCGCCCACCCCTTCCCTCTCCCCCCTTCCTCCTCCCCCCCCTTCCCCTCCCCCCCCTTCCCTCTCCCCCCCCTTCCCCTCTCCCCCCCCCTTCCCTCTCCCCCCCCTTCCCTCTCCCCCCCCCCCCTTTCCCTCTCCCCCCCCTTCCTCTCACCCCCCCTTCCCTCTCCCCCCCCCCCCCGTCCCCTCTCCCCCCCTTCCCTCTCCCGCCCCTTCCCTCTCCCCCCCCTTCCCCTCTCCCCCCCTTCCCGCTCCCCCCCCTTCCCTCTCCCCCCCTTCCCTCCCCTCTCCCCCCCTTCCCTCTCCCCCCCTTCCCCTCTCTCCCCCCCCTTCCCTCTCGTCCCCCCCCTTCCCTCTCCCCCCCTTCCCCTCTCCCCCCTTCCCTCTACCCCCCCTTTCACCCTACCCCCCCCTTCCCTCGCCCCCCCCTTCACTCTACCCCCCCCCCCCTCCCACTCCCCCCCCCTTCCCTCTCTCCCCCCCCCCCCTTCGCCCTCTCAACCCCCTCCCCCGTCCCTCTCCCCCCCCTTCCCTCTCCCCCTTCCCCTCTCCACCCCCTTCCCTCTCCCCCCCCCGTCCCTCTCTTCCCCCCCCTTCCCTCTCCCCCCTTCCTCTACCCCCCTTCCCTTCTACCCCCCCGCTTCACCTCTCCGCCCATGCCCTCTACCCCACCCCCCCTTCCCTCTCCCCCCCCTGTCCCTCCTCCCACCTTCACCTCTCCCCCCCCTTACCCCTCTCCTCACCTTCCTCTCCCCCTATCCCCGCTCTCCCCCCCTTTCCCTCTCCCCCCCTTCCCCTCCCCCCCTTCGCCTCCTCCCCCCCTTCCCTCTACCCCCCCCCCCCCTTCCTCTCCCCCCTCTTCCCTCTACCCCCCCCTCCCTCTCCCCCCCTTCCTCTCCCCCCACCCCCTCGCCCCTCTCACCCCCTCCCCCTTCCCTCTCCCCCTTACCCCCTTCCCCCCCTTCCCTCTCCCCCCCCATCCCTCTTCCCCACCCCGTTCCCTCTCCCCCTCCTTCCTCCTCCCCCTCTCCCCCCCTTCCCTCTCCCCCTCCCCCCCTTCCCTCTCCCCCCCCCTTTCTCTCCCCCCCCTTCCCCTCTCCCCCTTTCCCTCTCACCCCCCCCGCCCTCTCCCCCCTTTCCTATCCCCATCTTTCCCTCTCCCCATCTTCCCTCTCCCATCCTTTCCCTCTCCCTCTCCCCCCCCTTCCCTCTCCCCCCCTTCCCTATCCCCCCCGGGACCGAGAAACCCCACGGAATATTACAACACGGCAATAGAACCATGTCCCGCTAACAACGGAACATAGCCAAAAAGTACCGAGACAAAAGGACAATAGCCCCAACGGACCCGATACAAAACACCGGACCGATCAACCCCGCACTCACACCCCCTGGCTAATCTCCAACCCAGTACAGAGCAACCAATTTTAACGGCACGCCACCACACCCTTCACTCCTAATATAAGTAACTCTCCAAGCAACATACCGGCAAGATCCATATGCTTCTTGCCTTCAGCGCACGTGAACATTACGTCGCTCAGCACCTCATGCTATCTGCCACAGCACGACCACGCGCGGCTCTTCTGGCTCACAGCCGACGCTGCCTCCGTTGATGCAGCTTTTATCTACGTGCTGGCTTCTCATCTTCGTCGCTCCGCTATCGGCCCACGTCGCGCTCTCTCTCCGTCGTCGTCCCGCGCCTCATCTCACCTGTCCGTCTTCTCACCTCTTACTCCTCCTCTGTGCTTTGCCTTCTCTCTTATTCTCTCGCTCTCTCCCCTTACTCTCTTCGCCCTCTCTATGTTCCCGCTATTTCATGTTTCTCTCTCTGCTCTGCTCTATTCTCTCTCGCTCTGCCTCCGTCTTTTCCTTCTCTCTTGTCCCTCTTCTTCTTTTCTTCTCTCTTTTTCGTCCGCGACTCTTCATATCGTCTCACCCCTCGTCTTCTCTCTCGTTCTCCCTCGCCTCTTCTCATTTCTTCTCTCGCTTTCTGCTTCTCTCTGCCTTTTCTCTCCTCTCATCCCTTCACGTTTTCTTCTCTCCTTCCTTCTCTCCCTCTCTCTTCCTCTTCTTTCTCTCTCTTCTCTCCCTCTCTGTCTCCTCTCGCTTACCTCTCTCTTTCACTCTTCTTTCCTACTCGTCTTCTCTTCTTCTTCCCTCTCTCCCTCTTCCCCTCTTCGTTTCCTCGTTTTCTTCTTTCTTCTCTTTTCTTCTCTCTCTCTCTCTTCTCTCTTCTTCTCTGCAGCCCCTCCCTTCTCCCCCCCTTCCCTCTCCCCCCCGTCCCCTCTCCCCTCCCTTCCCTCTCCCCCCCATTCCCTCTCCCCCCCCCCTTCCCTCTCCCCCCCGTCCCTCTCCCCCCCCTTCCTCTCCCCCCCTTCCCTCTCCCCCCCTTCCACGCTCCCCCCCTCCCTCTCCCCCCTTCCCTCTCCCCCCCCTTCCCTCTCCCCCCCTTCCCTCTCCCCCCCTTCCCTCTCCTCCCCCTTCGCCTCTCCCCCCCCTTCCCTTCTCTCCTGCTCCCCTATCCTCTCATCTCCCTCCCCCCCCTCCCCCCACCCCCCCGTCTCTCTCCCCTATCTCTCCGCTCCCCCGCCACTCCGCGCGCTCCCTCTCCCCTCATACCGCAGACTTTGGGGTTTCTGAACCAATGGGGCGGCACTTTCGTCTAGTTACCTGTAAAATTCTGGACCGCATGTAAAGACTGGCAAGTTTCTATAAATAAAAAGCCCCATTTGTTTTCTTGTGTGTACTACTTGCCTTCAAATACTGTTTTCATGTTCTGGATTCCTGGTTGGGAAGCAGCCATTTCCTGGTTTCCCTACCAGTTTTAATTAACCTGTCACCTGTTGAGCCCTCACCATCAGATAATTATTTCATCTTCCACTTCACCAACCTACCATTCCAACTTTTTTCATCCTCTCTATAATTCTGACCTATTAGACCTTTGCAATTTGTCAATTTTTTTGAATTAAAGGAATTCCAAACTCGTGACCCTGATTATGGTTGCCAAGATAATTTAGTGATAATTCATAATCGTTACAGTTGACTAAGTTGGGTATTGAAATATTTACTCATCTGCTTAGGGAGTAAATATCTAAGACTCAATATTTGGGAACATTACCGCCCAATCGAAGAATATATCTTTGTATTACAATTAGGTCTTGAAGCAATTATATATCTTCATTTTACATTTTGTCTTTTAATTTTTGGTCTAAGTCAAGTTTTGGTGTCATATGTAGAAGTACTACAGTGAGTTACAAATACAATGAAAATCTTCCTAGCAACGCAGCATCAGGCTCGCAGACTGAGACAACACATAAAACATAAAATGATGCATAAATTATGCTAAAGTGTAAAGAAAAAACACACAAAAACACAATTAGAAACATGTCCCTGGTATTGCAAGAAGATATATGTAGTGTAGGAAGTTAGATTACTGAGGTTCGAATTAGCACTGTGCAGGTCAGTTACAGAACCACAACAAGGAGGCATGGTGGTTCTTGAACAGTGCTAGAGTTGCTGCCTTAAGTGCCATAGACCTGGGTTCGATCCTGACTAGAGGTGCTGTTTGTACGGAATTTGTAGTCTCCCTATGACCACGTGAGTTTCCCCTGGTGCTCTGGTTTCCTCCCACACTCCAAAGGTGTACAGGTTTGTAGGTTAATTGACTTTGGTAAAGATTGTAAATTGTCTCTGTCTGCTTGTAAATTGTCTCGAGCCTGCTTCCATGCTGTATGTCTAAACTAAACTGAACCTGATGGTTATAGGAAAGTAGCTATTCCTGAACTTGGTGTTGTGCATCATCAGGTTTCTGTATCTCATGCTTGACAGTAGCAGTGAAAAGATTGGCCGTTCCTTGAAGATCGATGCATATTTTTGGCTGCTCCTCCTGGAGATAGATCTTTGAATGGGGGGGGGGGGGGGGGGGGTGGGATACTGTAACGAAATGATGGACTCTGGCGAAGTTCCAATATTTTGATGCCTTATCAAGCATTGTACAAGGTTTACTTTTGTTAGGTGAATCTAGTGGATTTTTAAAATTTATTAATAAACTTGTTTTCATGTACTTATGCAGCAAAGAAACCATATACTGCTCATTCCATTATTACTTCCAAGGAAAGGCTGTTGAATTTTAAAATTGTATATTTTAAAATCATAACTTACCGCAAACTTCCCTTGGGATGAGCATGAGTGATATTTAACATTACTTATTGGTCAACATTCTGCAATTGATCACAAACATAATTGCTTTGTATCTCCTTATTTAATGTTTGGCAGTTGATCTCTGGTAATTGAGGGGAGCTAAAGCTCATCTTATTTATTTATCCACTTAATTTTAAATTAAGTTGGGCTTTTTTCCCACCAGCAAACCAAGAATTTGTCTGGTTTTGTGAACCAATTATCAGTGGGCTATTTTTTTCCAAGTTTTGCACAAGACCTTTCTTGAGATAGTTTAATTTAAAGTAAGATTATGTTGATGCAGCATTGGTGTGCCATTGTCTTGATAAATAATGGCAGTTTCACTAAAAATGACTAAAAACCACTTGCTTCTGATTAAATGTCAGTTTTTGGTGGTAACTCTTCTTAAATTGACTCTTTTTTGTTAAAAGGAGTAGAACATCTAAAGGTTGTATGGGGGGGGGGGGTACGGTGGGGTGGGGGGGGGGGAGTGGTTGGGGGGAGGGGGTGGGGCTTTTGGTTGCCTAAACAAAGTTCTA
>CM069133.1:81062635-81133801 GCA_035221665.1 Okamejei kenojei
GAATGGTAGAGTGATTGTTTTATGTAGAGATGATAATTTTAGGAAATATAGTGGTAGTATAAGGTTAGTGAAATGAGATTGTGTATATAATGTATAGGGGGTTGAAGATGATTATTACGGATGATATGATATGATTAATGGTGGAAATGTAATATGGAGAGAATAAGGAGAGAATGTGTTTTAGGGGATGGACAGTTCTATAACAAACCTCCTGGACGCCCTGCGACATTCGCAAAGCATCCCTGGAATTGCGCCATAAAGATGTGTGCCCTAGTAAGGGTTTTGTTGTGTATTTGATTAATAAATTGTGATTTTTCAGCCACTGTCAACTGAACTCCATTAACATGCTTACGACCATCAGAATGGCTGCAGTGTGAGAAAGGCATGACGTTGTTCCAGGGCGGAAAATCCACCAGAGCTTCTGAAAATCTCACGGTCACTCACGTGACTCCCGAAGTAAAATAGTAAGATTAACACGAAACTTTACCAAGTTTTGAAGGTTGATTCTGTATTTTACGAGGAGTCTTGGTGAGGGATTCGTGCCCACTGCTCCCACCCCTAATTATAAGGTCAATCAGTAGTTCTACTACTACGGTTTCATCATGACTATTTTTTAGGTCAAGGTTGGTTCTGATGATTCACACCGCTGCATTGAGAAGGATGCCGCGCAGCCCGCGTGCTGTGTGGGGTCTTCACGAAATTCCCTCCACCGCGACCCTCGTAAAATACAGATCCACCTTCAAACTTGTTAAGTTCTCGATTAATCTAACTAATGTTAACTATATAACAAATAAAAATAATCTGAGAAGTAGGCTCAACTATCACATCCAACAACTGTAAAATCCTGCCCGTCCAGCACCACCAGACTCCTGCAATGGCTGGTTTTATTATATTTACTTACTTTAGAAATCCCTTTAGTTTATTTCCGACCCCAAGATACCGTTGACACATATGGAAAACCTACTTTTTAAGATGGCAAAGACCCATTAGAAAAGTGGAAAATTAACCTAACCAAATTTTAAAACTTAAATTTAATTATTAACTACTGAAAAAACCAAACTATTTTCCTTTGCAGTCAGTCTTTTTTAAGACACAACCAAGTAATAATTTCCGAGCACAATGTGCTGGAGTAACTCAGTGGAGCACGCAACAACTCTGGAGAAAAAATATAGTGGCCGATTGACTTTAAGACTCCTCTTCTGACTGCTTTTGTTCTATTTTCCTGTTATATACCAACATCCTGCATTACTTTTCTGGCACATTACACAATAATATTGTTTTGTGCAACCAGCTAGAACATTGATTGATGAACATAAGATTTATCTCAGTAAAATAACTTATCAACCAAATTTATGTCTAATTTCAGACATTTCCTGAAAAATCCAACATAATTCAAAAGGACATCAATACGAGTAATGTTATGGATCCATTATTATTGTGAAGATCAATTACTATGCTTGCATTGTAAATAAAAAAACCCTGCATTTTACTAGAATTGGTCATCTTTTACCGAAATAACTTAATGAAGCCTTGAAACATCTGATGAACACTCAAGTCCCTGAGTTTTTGCTCGAACAATCACCGATCTATGGATTAGTCATGCTCCAGTTTGCTTTTTTTTCCCTCAATGGTCGTACGCACTGGAGGAACAGAACATCTGTGTGTGTTACATGTGCATAAGTGCATGCTTGCCTTTCTTCATATGGGGGACAATGGGAAACAAGAAGTTTGTACAACATCAGGTTTACAACCATGATGCCGAACAACCAGGGCATTGGAGTGACCAACTTGGAACATTGTGTACAGTTCAAGTGCCATACTATGGGTAGGTAATGGCAATTATGCTAACAAGGGTAAAAGTTTTTAATTTAATTTAGTTTAGAGATACAGCATGTGAAAGAGCCATTCGACCCACCTGGCCCATGCTGACCATCGATCACACTTTATACAAATTCAATGTAAATTCCACTTTCCCAATCCCTAATCACTAATGTGGAATTTACAGAGGGCCAATTTATCCGTACAAACCTGCAAGTCTTTGATGTGGGAGGAAACCAGACTACCCATGGAAACCATAAACGTTGCCGAAAGAACATGCAAACCCCGCACAGGCAGCATCTGAGAGGTTCAACCGCAAACTAGGGTGGGTCTGGCGCTGAAGACAGGACTAACTGCTCCACTGTGCCAACCATAAGGACAGACTCAAAAGATGTAGCCAGGACTGAGGACTAGAGTGAAGAAGAGAGACGAGAATAAGCTGAATTGTTGACCCTGGAGTCAAACAGCAAAATTGTTGACCTTAGATGTTTAAAAAATCTGACAGCATAGAAAAGGAGGAATGTCCGCAAGACCTTATTAATCTTATCCCTGTTTAAGAGATGTAAAGCTAGACAGCATCGGTTTTAGGCAGAGAGGAAAATAATTAAAATGTGATTTGAGGTAATTTGTTTCACACAGAATGAGCGGAATAGAGCTCTGCCGGGAAAATTGTCGAGGCAGCTTACAAAAGATCAAAAAGACATTTGTGCAGATCATGACTGCAAGTGTTTAAAAAGGGATGTAGGATAAATACAGACAAATGGAGCTAGCTCATAAAGGCTACATTGTTTGCCAAAGAGTTGGTCTGAAAGGCTGTTTCTGTGCGGCATAACTACATTACACAGAATCAGCATTTTGATCAAATAGACATTTCTATCTTTTTG
Source organism: Okamejei kenojei (assembly GCA_035221665.1). Lineage (NCBI taxonomy): Eukaryota > Metazoa > Chordata > Chondrichthyes > Rajiformes > Rajidae > Okamejei > Okamejei kenojei. The sequence continues at coordinate 81,065,338 of CM069133.1, forward strand.
GCTTTGAGTCATGCATGGATTTTCAGAAAGTGAGACAAAACGGAATATTGCTGCATTGCACATTAATATATGGGCATTGGAAACACCATTTCTTCAAACATATCCCAATGTAGCAAATAAAGCAGTCCGTTATAACAAATCCCGAAAACAACACAACATGATAATTATGAACACAGGGCAACACTTTGTTATGTATGTAAAGTTTACAGAAAAATTATCTGCTGAGCAGGTGACAGATGTATTTCACCTGATGCCCAAGTGCAGTGGTCTCTGGTTACGCAAGGCTTCATTGCTGAGAGCAATCGAGAGCCAACTTTTTTCCTTATGACAAAAATATCTGTTTTTTTTTATAGTAAATCAAATCATAACTTTTCCTATAATTCTTCCCTTTCCATGAATAATCACTCTAACATTACCCATACTATCCACGTATTAACAAACCACAAAATCAGTTATTATTATTATGGAATATCTATATAATCAGGTATTTTGTCACCCGAGTTTGCCCCTGTATTTTATATTGGGGTGAATGACTAGTACAGTAGATAAAAGTCTTCAATACGGCAGAGTAATTGCTCCCTGTAGCATGCAGTTTTGACAGTTTAGCAAGATCAGTTTTGAAGGCAACAGATCATTGCAAATGAAGTGACGGTATCCCTTGCATCTGACAACTTTAAAAGGTTGATTTTCTTCAGACAGAACAGAACAAAAAATCTAATTTCAGAAGAAATGGTGCGAACCTTTATTTTTGTATAAAATGGAGTGAGATCTTGTGATTATTGGTCCAAATGATCAAAACGATTGACCATTACGATTACACATAAAACAACTTGCCTAATCTATTAGATTCTCGTATTCTTTCACTTTTTTGTGATTTACGTTTTAGCTTTAATCAACGTAGAATTTTTTTTTCCCTTTACTACAATGTGTAAGAATATTCCAACACTAATGAAATTGCCTTGAAAAAGAGCCAAGTAATACATCCCAGCCTGTGGGGGGCATTTTTCCTACAGAAACAGATCCTATAAATGTTAAAAAGCACAGTGAACAAAAACTCATCATTGTCAGTTTGCTTAAATGATGGCACCATCCTTCAGTGTGGTACAGTCATATGATGGCCAGGATTCTGCCCATCCTGGGGAATCACCACGACCTAACCAACGGCCACATAAATACCATGGTATAGAGCTCAGAGGTCAGGTATCCTGAGGCATGGAACTCCTTACACCCCAACTATTTAAATGGCACAAGTCCACAGCATGATAGCAAATCCAGCACTCTCCTTGACAACTACAGCTCCAACAATACTTAGGAGGATCAATACCATCCAAGGCAAAAACAAACCACTTGATGACACCCCTCTTCTTAAATGTTAAATCCTTTAGACTTTAGAGATATAACACAGAAACAGGTCCTTCGGCCCCACTGATTCCGCGCCGACCAGTAATTCATCCTGAACACTCGCACTGAATCCTTCACACGTGGAACAATTTACAATTTTTACCAAAGCCAAATTAACGTACAAACCTGTACATCTTTGGAGTGTTGGAGGAAATCGGAGCACATGGTCACAGGGAAAAGGGACAAACTCCATACAGACAGTACCCGTTAGTCAGGATCAAACAAGGGTAACCTGGTGCTGAGAGCCAGCAACTCTACGTTGCATATCTCCATAAATGGTGCCCTCTACAAAAAAACAGCACAGCAGTTACGCACTTTAGACTGCTCAAGATTGTTTAATTGTCATATGTATCGACAACAGAACAAGGAAAACTTACACACCACAGCATCTTACAAACTCAACAGCCCACTTGCAAAGACAAGGGCAGCCGCTGCAGGGGAATACATCTACTTGCAGACTTCCCTTCAAATCGGATACCATCCAGAGGTGAAAATTGTATTGGCATCCACTCACCTTGCTAGGTCCAAAGTGTGGGATTCCTCACCCAAACAGTGCCATTGGAGTAGCTTCACCAGAACAATCGCAGTTGTTCAAGATATTTAACCCTGATCACTAACTTCGCCATTCCTGATATCATCAAAATGAACCTCTGTGCTTCTTTTGAAATGAGCTGAGAAGCAGCAAATACAGCAAGAGATAATGGAACTGCAGAGACAGGCAGAAAGTCATCACCAACTGGTCCTCACCATCAATAGAAAATTGTTCCACAACTGAATGCACAAGTTAATGCAAGAGGAAAAAGATTAATAGGAATATGAGATACAATGCTTTTACACAGAGAAGTGGAACTTATATGAACAAGCCTGTCAGAGGAAGTGTTGGAGGCAGATACAATTTACAACATTTTAAAAGACATTTGGTTAGGTACTTGGATAGGACAGGGATATAGGTCAAACGTAGACACATGGACCTAGCTTAGATGCCCCTTCTTCGTTAGCATGGAAGAGTTTAGCCAAAATATTGTTTCTGTGCTGGAATGACACTTGCCCCCCGAGTGAGTGGGGAGTGATGTGAAAGTGAGATAAAATTGCACAATCTGATCTGACATGCTGAGTGTTTCCAACATTTCCTATTCCATGTTTAATTTACAGGTACAGCATTGAAACAGGCCCTACGGCCCACCAAGTCTACGCCATCCAATGATCATCCGTTCACACTGTTTTCACACTTACGCACCCACTCCCTACACATTAGGGTTAATTTACAGAGACCAAATAACCTACAAACCAGTACATATTTGGGATGTAGGAGCAAACCGGAGCATCCAGAGGAAACTCATGCAGTGACGTGCAGAATGTACAAACTCCACAGAGACAGTAGCACCCAAGGTTAGGATCATAATAGGGCCTCTGCACTGTGTGGGAACAGCTTTACCATCTGTGCCACTGTGCTGTCCATCTTGGTGATGTTCCCTCAGCATTTTGAATGGTGTTCAGTTCTTGAATCCCTGTACTTGACTCCTGGACCTCCATTGGTACCAGTTGGATTGGAGAAGTGTGCAAAAGGAAAAGTTTTGTTTATTGGATGGTGCGTTTGCTAATTTTAATTTTTAATCAAGAATTGCTTTTGTTTTATTGTTTCACTTCATTATTTTTTAATATATTTGTATCCTTCAATGGCAGAGAAATTCACAACATGCACAGTCTTGACAGCCCAAAAAGCTGCATCAGTAATTGTTTGGGGCAAGTCTACATCAGATTCACTAATTGAAAACACATTGCCACCACTCAGGTAACTCTGTTAGACACCAGAATGCTCTAGGTTGGTAAGAAAGTCCCTCTATTCAATTCAATGGTTCAATCCAATTCAATAATTACTTTATTGGCACATGTACCTAGGCACAGTAAAATCATACAGCAGACCTCACCTTAGGTTACAGCAGTACCTAAGAGTCACCATGTTTCTGGTGCCGACAGTTAAAAAAAGTTAATAGAACAATCTTATCTTCTGCTTCTAGTGGGAACCAGGCCTGTTGCCACACATGGCAGCAGGCAATCCTCCAGCGGAGTGCCCTTTCGATCTCAGAAGCCACCTACCATGTCCCCCTTTGACCTCAGCGGCCCCCGCTGAGTCCCCCCTTCATTCTCGGCGCTCTCTCTCGATTTGATGGCCTTCTGCCAGGTCTCCCCCTCCATCGATGGTCCACCGCAATCGTTTGTGAATAATGGATATTGCACTTAAACTGAAGTTTTTTAGTGGCAGTACTCTTTTTAGTGGTATCTCTGGATGGGCAGTTTATTTTCTCATTGAGCAAATTTGTAGGTTAGTTGAAAAGTATAAATGTAAAATTGTCCCTAGGGTAGTGTTAAGATTGCGCGGATTGCTAGTCGGAATTCAGAAATTAAACTGGTTTCTTTTTGAGTGTGAAATAGTTTGTCAGCTTTAGGTGTACCAGTCAGGAGATCAATTACTTCCTTACACAATCTCAAATCAGGAATGCAAATGCTCCATTCACAGAATTCCTTTTATTTTGTGCCTCGTTATTAATAACATTTTTTATATCCCTGAAAGGCAGAGATTTGCAACCTGCATAGTTTTGACAGCTAGAAAAGCTGGGGGAAAACGGTTTAGTCAGCTGTCAAAGATGTTCCGAAGGCAGGGCTTCTTCAGTGCATTAATGAACGCTCTGCCAACACCTAATCCATAAAAATGAAAAAGTAGCTCAAAATATTTTGTACTGAACCTTAATATTTCCATGCACCCCTCATGCTACGACTCTGCATGTTCAATGGCTCTATAAATGCCAAGAACTTATGGGAATTCCACCACAGTAGTTTCGTTCAGAGATACAGAGCGGAAACAGGCGCTTCTGCCCACTGAGTTCGCGTCGACCAGCGATCCACACACATTAACACTACTCTACGCATACCCGGGACACTTTTACATTTATACTTTTCAATTAACCTACAAACCTGTACGTCTTTGGAGTATGGGGGAAAACCCACTCAGGTCACAGGGAGAACGTACAAACTCCATACAGGCAACACCTGTAGTCAGGATCAAACCCCGGTCTCTGGCGCTGAAAGGCAGTAGCTCCACTGCTACGCCACCGTGTTGCCCTGTACGAATGAAATGGATTAAAACCGCAGAGCTCTCATGAGCCCTCTGAGCCCACACGCAGGCAACAGTCCGAGAGAATCAGGAAGCTGGAGATTCAACTGATATCAAATTACATTTCCCAAAATGGTATTGACCATTCAGCCAGGTTTATGACCTGCCTTCTGAATGGGATTGAGAAATTGGCCGTAGGTCAACAGATACACCAATACAGGTATTATTTTTTTTAATCTATGAAGAAAGGAGGTTTACGTCTACTGAAGGAAGCAAGCAGATGTAGGCTGGTTCTGGGAAAACTATGGATATTGTGAAAAACCAATTGTTCCTCACAGTCCACAATGTTTAAAATTTAAAAAAAAACCCTTATTGTGATCATTTCTAGCTGGTAGTCTCATTCACAATTAAGATAATATTAGACACATCTCAGATCGGTCCTCTATTATGTACAAGAGTCATTGAACTGGAATATTTGCACTCTCATTTACTTTCATCAAGAGCTTGGCCACAAACTCTTGAACAAGTGAGAATGGAGGCAGGATTTTGTTGTTCAAAAGCATAACCCATCTCCTGACCAAATTGATTAGGGTCTGGTGCTGAGCACGGACTAAATTGGGAGCCGCCTCTTTTGACAAACATTAAGCTCTGACCTCTACCACATCCTGCTGAGCATCCCTTGGAATCAATGCACAAGTGGCTCATTACTCACTCTTTGTTCCTTAAAGAATGGTGGACCCTGGTTATGTCAGTGTGACAAGTCCAATTTGACTCAAAATTATCCAATAAGTATTGATATGAGAAACTAGCATGTTCAGGTGGACTTACAAAAGATCTTGGTTCCTGCCATGAGGCACTGTTTGCATAATTCTGTAATGAAGAAGCATGTATCCACTCTCATCCATGTCAGTGAGGGCTGGTTGTAACTCCCTTCATGAGGTACACTTTTTCGACATACCTGTGACTGCTGAAAAATCCATGAAGCCCAGTGATAGCACAACGTGCGATGGAAAATATGACAGTATCTCCATGGTGCAGCCCCTCTAGCTCTTGCAGTTAGAACTCTTGCAGCCCTCTTTAAGGTGGTACATCGGTAGAGTTGCTGCCTTACCGCGCTAGAGACCCGGGTACAATCCTGACCACAGGTGTTATCTGTAAGGAGTTTGCATGTTCTCCCTGTGACCACGTGGATTTTCTCTGCTTTCAGGTGCTCTGGTTTCCTCCAAAGACATGTAGGTTTATTGCGTTCTGCAAAATGTCCCTTGGATTTAAACAGTGTATAATGTGATTGTTGATTAATAATGATAATAATAATAACTTTATTTGTATAGCAATTTGACTGTATGTCAATCTGAATTTCACTGTACCTTAATTGGTACCTGACAATAAACAAACATTGAACCTTGAACTTTTCATACAATTGAATGCAACCCAAAGTGCTTTTCACAAAGAAACAGGTTTAAACAAAAATACAATTTAAAATAGTATGGACAGAGACGTTAATAACGTAAAAAGCACAGATTTATATAAAAATATAAAATAACGGATAAAAAATTGAGAGTGTAAAAGGACTAAAAACAAAAACATTGAGGTCAAATACAGAGTATGAGCACACAAGTTGCTGAAGGGAATGGTGAGATAAATGCAAGGGAATAAAGGCAATTTTTACAATGTCATCAGAAGAAGTAAAGTCAGTTAAAAGCTTGATTGAAAAGATAAGTTTTTAGCTGCCGTTTAAAAATGTCAATGCAGTGGGCGTCTCTCATAGCCCTGGGAAGGTTATTCCACAGCTTGGGGGCATAATTGAAAAAGGCTGCTTCACTAATGTTCTTATTGCGGCGGCATTGAGAGGCTACAGGCCAGCATCAGAAGACCCGAGTAGGGGCATAGGGAAGGAGGGACTCTGTTAAAATATGCTGTTCCTAGAACTAGTGTACAGGGTGGTTGTTGGTTGGCGCAGACTCGCTGGGCCGAAAGGACTGTTTCCACACCACATTTCTAAACTAAACTAAACTAGCAGCTAAATCTAATCTAGTTTTTCCAGATTCACAAGAACCTCAAAATAAATACTCATATTCATGCTTAAGAATTTCAATATTTTTTTATCTCCTCTTGACAATAGAGCTGTGATCTTTTGTTACTGGCCACTGGTGCATCCCACTCTGTCTTCAGCTGCCAATAGTGTTCACTCTCTGTACCACTCCAGCTTTGTTTTTCCTTAAATATCCATAGCTTATCATGCCTTGTTTGCACATCATATTGCTTTAAAACACAAACAAGCTTATTAATCAGAGATGCAAACCTACTGTATTTAACTGGTTAGGATTACACGTGGCGATAATCGTGTGCCAAAATGGTTAACAAATGATTACTGTTTGGAGCATTGTGAGCACTCACATGGCCAACGCACCAGATGAATGTCCACACCAAAGGTTGTTCCAGAAAATGTTCATTTCCCTTAATTACTATTATAATAAAATGATAGCCCAATCACAATTAAATATTAGGGTGGTAACTATAAGAACAGAACAAACAATGAAAAGGTTTAACGCTCTATTTCCAAAACTCTGGCTGCCAGTCAACTACAACTGATATTAGGGGGTACACAAAAAGCTGGAGAAACTCAGCGGGTGCAGCAGCATCTAAGGAGCGAAGGAGATAGGCGACGTTTCGGGTCGAGACCCTTCTTCAGTCTGAAACGTCGCCTATCTCCTTCGCTCCTTAGATGCTGCTGCACCCGCTGAGTTTCTCCAGCTTTTTGTGTTCCCTCGATTCTCCAGCATCTGCAGTTCCTTCTTTACAACTGATATTATATTGGCTCACAAATGTAATTGTCCATGTTTGTCCCAAGGATGTGTTTTGTCAAGCTGAGCTGAATTACATTATTGTTTGAAACCTTAATTACACACAATGAGAACTATGGTTCTGAATGTTTTATTTTAAGTGAAGCATGAAGAAAATTATAGCTAATATGGAATAGAAGCAGTGGGTAGATTGGAATGCCCGCACAAGGCTTGAGTACATAGAATGAAGTAGATTAATTGCTTCTCACTGCAGCAAATCTATCAAAGGATGTTGGTGCCGTAATAATGCTAGTAATTTGGGGTTAGTTGGCAACTTGCAGGTGAGGGAATATTCAACTAGATGATAGTAATGCCATTAAATTTACAATACTGGTGAATATAAATGTTTAGATTTGGAAAATTGGAGATTTCAATACAATAATGAAGGAAAGTCAGAAAACAATCCGTTGAGGAATGGTGTTGGGATGCAAAAAAAGGGTAGAGACATGACAAGTTTACAAGGGCAGGAAGAAAAAATATGGACTTATATTTATCTGGCACTTTATCACTTATTAATATGCTCTGTTACCTTGCTTCAGAATATTCTGCTCAGTTAGTATTCACATTGCAAAGAATTATATTATACATGCCAGAACAACAATGAGATAACAAGCAAAGAACATCATATATTGCCATCGGTCAAGGGAACAATGTTAGTTACAACCGTGCGAGTGTGTGCTCGTCTTCAAATTATGGTACTCTAAGATCAGTATGTCTAAATATAGCATTAGCAACAATCAGATGCAGTGCCACGGTGTAGTTAAAGGGTAAATATGGGGTCTTTGGACTCTAGAAGCTTTATAGTCTCAAGTGATGTGCCTGTTAATGTTAAGACTGAATTAGAACATAGAAAATTACAGCACAGGAACAGTCTATTTGTCCCACAATGTCTGTGTCAAACATAATGTAAAGATAAACTAATCTCATCTACCTACAAATGTTTTTAAAGTTCCCCTCTATGCCCTCTAATATTTGACATTTCCATCCTGGGAAAAGGACTGACTCTCTACTCTTTTGACATCTCTTATAATTTTATATATGTCTATAAGGCCACCCGCCTGCCTCTGACACTCCAGAGAAAATAATCCGTCTGTCCAACCTCTCATCATTGCTAAACATGTGTTCTGAAGCTGATCTTATGAAGTGACACAGCTTCTGATCATAATTACCCAAATGGCCCATATTTACAATATATTACAGGTCATTCACTTTGAAAATCCCCCCCCCCCCGCCCCACCCTTTAGCTTCACAGAAACTTTGCTCCCCTTCACATTGCCATGTTAGCACTCATTTTAAAGAAGAGAAGAATTTCTAGGTTTGTGAGTTTGCTGCTGGTTATATTTTTCCCTGTCAGCCATGACTGTATAATGTGTCTTCCAGTATATATATATATATATATATATATATATATATATGGAGACTCAGAGATCGGGCAGCAATTGTGACTATAAAAACAGAATTACATGTCAGATCCTTCAGCTATTTTTACTGCTTTTATTTGATTTTCCAACATTTGCAGCTACATTTGAAAACATTTGATTTTCAACGCCAGCTTCTTAACCAGAAAAACACACTCTATTTGAGATGTTTTATCTCAATAGAAAATGTTTCTTTAAGCTGTGTACTGTCTAAATCCTTGGAATAGTAGACTACTGGGGCTTTTATTCCCATTGGCTGATATGCAGTCTGCACTGTCGCAAACTCAGTTTAGCTTATTTAATCTCCTGAAGCAGATTAATGGCCGCCGGGAAATGTCTGTGAAATTTGTTGCTGACCTCAGAAAGCATTCATAAAGTTCCAGGAGATGATTCTAAAACAACTCTTTGCTGACAAGTTGCATTCCTACACAAGAGATTTCCATGATCCCTGTCGGATCATTGTTATTGAATGAAGAAAGAAAATAAAGCTTGCTTCATTCAGCAGAGTATTTGAGCAACCTGTGTCTGTTGTTTGCCTGAAAACCTCCAGTTAGTTCAGTCCATAGCCAAATACTCTCAGTACCATTACATTGTGAACTGTTACCATTTATGAGATAGCTAGACAAAGTGGGACCTGTTGGGTCCCTGTCACATGGGAGGCCTTGTCCCCCAATGCAAACCGTTCCCACAACGCAATGTTCCACTCACCCATAGCCCCCAACTGCGCAGGCGCGGCTCATTTCCCCTCATCCCCCAGCACTCCCTCCCCCACCCCCTTCTTCATCCTCCCTCTTTTTCCCCTCTCCTCCTCCCCACCCCCAATACCCCCTCACCTCTCCCTCCCTCTCCTTCTCCTTTCCCCTACCCTCACTCACTCCCTCCCTCCTCTCCCCTCCATACCCCCTCCTATTCCTCTATCCCCACTCCTCACCTCCCCCTATCCTCCCCCACTATCCCTCCTGACCTCCCACACTGCCCCCCTGTCCCTCTATTCACCACTTCCTACCTTCTCCTCTCCCTCTATTCCCCAGCACTCCCTCCCCCTCCTATTCACCCCTCTTCTTTCCCCTCTCCTCTTACCCTCCCCCAATCTTACCCTCAGTCACTCCCTCCCTCCCTCCGTCCCTCCAATAACTCCTCTCCCCTCCCTATCCCCCTCCTATCCCTCTATCACTCACCTCCCCCATTCCTCACCTCCCCTATTCCCCTCACCTCCCCAACTGCCCTCCTCTCCCTCTATTCCCCATTCCCCCTCCTCTCCCTCTATTCCCCCTTTTCCTCCAGCACTCCCTCCCCTTCACCCTCCCACTTCTTTCTCCTCTGCTCCTCCCATCCCTCAATCCCTCCCTCACCTCTCCCTCTCCTCGCTGCGGGCAGCGTCCTCCGGGACTGTGGCTGTGGCCGTGCCCTCTGGCAACTGTGACCATCTCCTCCAGCCGCTGCTAACCGACTGAGGCACCGGGCAACACCTTTCCCTTTCATGTTGGAATATTCTCCTTGCTGCGGGCTGTGTTCTCCTGCGGCTGCGGCTCGGGCCGAGCAATGCCAGGCGCCGCCGGTTAGACAGCGGACACGGCCAATCAGTGCGGCGATAGTACAGGAAGGGGCATTGTGGTCCTGGCCGTGGCGATGACTGACAAGAAAGGAGACCAATCTGCGTGGCGGTGACTGACAGGAGAAGAGACCAATCTGCACATGCTTGGTTTTTAAGATTTTTACACCTTAATAACTTTTTAAATATACCATCGATCGGAACAAAACTTGTTGCACTTGCAGCACAGGGGAATGATGAGTAAGGTGGCGAAATCATGCATCGTTTTTGCACAAATGTAAACACAATGCAAACCAGAAGATAACAGATGAGAGTTTTAGTTAGGTATAGATAATATAGATTACCTTGGTGACACAAAAAGAAACATTTTATGTTTGAAAATAAGGACTGAAAGCTAACAGTTACATATTTGATGGTGTTTCCATACACCTTCTCCAGTGCTCCCCCACTGCAATGAAGCCCATTTTAAGATCTTGTGTGCAGTATTCATACTAACACAGCTGGATGATCCTAACCTGATATCATTTTATATTTCATTGAAAGTCTTATCTATGTGCTATAAAATTCATAATGTATTATCATTAAAAGTGAACCTCCTTAATGCTCAGATGCATTTAATGTGAGCCTAGTTGGAGGCTAATAAACATTTGAAGTCAGTTTTACATTTGATTTCTTTTAATGCTTGTGCAATCATAATAAATATCTATTTTCATTTAAAATATGGCACATTTTATTTACTTAATATATTGCAATTTTAAACAGATTAACTGCTCCCTATGAAAAATCTTGTTATTAGTTAAAGCAATCCCCCTTGCTGCTTTAAGTCTTCTTTCCTTATATGTGGACTGTTCAATATCAGTAGATCTATATGCAATGTTCCTTTTTTATCTGGGGAAGGCCAATGGGGGATCTGAGATTATCTTTTGAAACAGGCAAGACCCTGTCTAATTCCCAGCAATGCTGGACTTTTTTGTTTCACTTTCTGAACTTATTTATGTAACAGATTTGACCTACAAAGAAAAGAACATGTGGACCACAGAAAAAATCGGTAATGTTTTGGACAAAAAAAAAAATTCTAATCAATAATGGTTGAATGGTACTTTGTTGCTGCATATACCTAGGTTCAGTGATGTTTTTTGCATACAGTTAAGTAACATATACTTTAACTATACCTTGGGCACAATCATACTTAAGAACAAGAGTGTAAGATGTTATTTTGCACTGAAGCAGTATATAAGAGTTGCTGTGTTTCCCGTGCTATTTTGTTCTCTTCAAGTTCAGAGTTTTTTTAAATGTTAGAGACTTAATGGTCATAAAGACCCATTGTCCTGGCAGTGGCACTAGGTTGCCGTTGTAGGGGTTGTCCTGGCCAGGCGATGTGCAAATGTACTTCATCGTTGCTCTGCCACTCCATGCAAATGCAGGCCATCCATTCAACACATTTAGCCACTTGGAGCAGCTCCTGATCTAATTGAGCCTCAGGCTCCTGCTGGGTCTCCAGTGGCCCATTCCACTGATGCCTTGATCAGGCATCGTCCAAATTATGTGCCGTCCTTAGCCTCAGACGGCCACCATTCTGCATGGGGAGCTTCTCACAGCTGACCTCAGAACACCCAGAGCACCCCCGCGGGCAAAGGGAACAAGACCCCAGCCCGCTCACCATTTTCCTCCATCCACTGTCGCTGCCGCCATCTTGAAGAGTTATTATTTAAATTCTCTAATTCAATTTGAACTGTTAAATAGACTTTGGGCAAGACAGGCATAGCTGAAGAGTTGCTGCCTTACAATGCCAAGTTTATGCCTTACAATTACAAGTCAATCTTGACAACGAGTGCTGTCTGTATGGAGTTTATACGTTCTCCCTGTGACTGTTTGTGTTTCCTCCCAAATCCCAAAGAAGTGCAGGTTCGTAGGTTTTGTGTTCCTTTTCTAGGTCTGCACAAAACTTGAAAGTCTTTAGTTTACAACAGAGGTCTTTAATGTTTCACTCAATGCTGGCAGCAAGACTAGTCACAATGACTGCCCGCATACTGCCTGCCGATAGGATAAACTATATACAAGACATCTCCCTTAGTGCTGTGCAGCACCATCTGCTGCACGGGAGGAGTAACGGGCCCTCCCAACCCACACAGTCCACCAAACATCACAGTAGGTTAATTGGCTTCTGTAAAATTCAGAAGCTTCATAACAGAGTCGAAGAAGCTGTTCCTGAGTCTAGTTGTGTGCACTTTTAAGCTTCTGTACCTTCTGCCAGACAGGATCAGAGAGAGGAAGAAATGACCGGACTGGGACATGTCTTTGATTTCCTGTTGCCAACTTGCATTTGCCATTCTTCTATGATTACAGTCAATGGTAGCAATGCATTGCTCCAGAAAAATACTGCCCACTATTCACCACCGAAATGTGCATTTCCAAATAAGGGCTAGCAAATACATGTAAATATTCCACCATATCTCTATCATTCTCAGTTGCTTTGATGACTAAATATCATAGCCCAACGTCACTACAGAATTGCATTAGCTCCAATATTGAACTAATGAAGGCTTATCCTTCAATCGCATTAGGTGATATCAGTGATCTTCCATTTTCTGAATAAGAGGATGCAGGTTTCTGCAACTTTGAAAGAAGTAATTGAAAGATAATGTACATTTATCAGGGTTTCCCTTTTGCTTTTCCTTTCGGACAGTATCCCTATAAGTACCCAGGGTTACACAAAAAGCTGGAGAAACTCAGCGGGTGCAGCAGCATCTAAGGAGCGAAGGAGATAGGCGACGTTTCGGGTCGAGACCCTTCTTCAGACGGGTCTCGAAGAAGGGTCTCGACCCGAAACGTCGCCTATCTCCTTCGCTCCTAAGATGCTGCTGCACCCGCTGAGTTTCTTCAGCTTTTTGTGTAACTCTCGATTCTCCAGCATCTGCAGTTCCTTCTTTAACAACTCCCTATAAGTACCCATCTGATTTGTGCTACAGATGAAAACTGATGTAGTAAATCTAACCCAACCTACACCTGATCTATAATTGCAAGTAAGGACAGTGACAAAAGCAGAAATAAAAGTGTCATTTTGATAGATTTCATCTATACTTAATTTCATGGCATGGACCGATATTGATTATCAATTTATTTTGAATGAAAGGTACTGTTAAAATACTATCATTCAAAAAAACAAAATCCAGTTTGCAATAAAAGTCATGGCAGCCAACTCAACTTTCCATCAAACACATGTTCTGTTGTACTTGTATGTGGTGTGGATCCTGTTTATTGTAAATTGCAATTGCACCATTTTTGGAAGATTGGTGAATTGAGCGCTGTGGGGAATCTGGCACAGAAGGGGAGATGAGGCCTGCGGTAGATAAGCAACAATCATATTGAGTGGTGGGACACGCTTGAGGGACCAAGTGGCTTACTCATGCTCCCACTTTCTTGTATAATAAAGTGCTGGAGTAACTTAGTGCATCAGGCAGGATCTCCAATCTAACACTCCAGCTCTCTGAGGAGGTGTGGATATGAATAGTGGTGGGAGTGGGCCTCCAAATCAACAGGAGTAACCGATTGCAATTGTTAATGAGTAAGTGATGGTGTAGGTGATGGAGCAAAAACTTGAATGTACTTTTAGGAATGTGGAATTTATTCAAAGGTGGTTTACATGGAGAGGAACAGATAATGAATGTTCAGATAATGACGTTCAGTGGGATTCAGTGCAAGGGTCAGGAATGTGCAACTTTAAGCTTCATTGGCATAATTGTGTATCTAGTATAGTTGGTGTCTCACAGCTCCAGTGAGTCTGGTGCAATCCTGACTTTGGGTGCTGTCTTTAAGCGGGGGGTGCACGCTCTGCCTGTGACACCATGGGATTCCCCTTGGTGCGCTGGTTTCCTCCCATATCCCGAAGACTTGTATGTTGGTAAGTTAATTGACCACTAATTTGTGATGAGTGTGTGGTTGATTGATAGGATCGGGGAGGAAGAAGTTGATGATAATGAGATGAGAATAGATTAAAGAGAAAATTATTAGATTAATGGGATTACGAGTCAAGATGGTGTCATTATGGCCTCCTATTATGACACGAGAGGAGATGGAAACTTCCAACATTAGGTCATGTATTTTAATCATCTTAAACTGATACCTTTATATCCTTTCTCTGGTTCTCCATTACATTGATATCTCCCGGGAGTTCCCCTGATTGCCTTCCAAGCTATTAATTTCTACATACGGTCAGGCTAATATATTATGGAAGCTGAAGATCATTTATTTGTAGTGCGCTGTGATCAAAAACCATGTCTAAACGCCTGCTGACATCAATTGATTTTTCAAATAGTGAATTACCATTGCCTGATAAGTATAGTAGTCCTTTTTATTCTTTACAAAGTTCATTTCACATACAAGTAGAAATTACTTATTTCATTCAATAAGAAAAATTCCCTTTCTATGCCAAAAACAAGAATTTTTGCACATTTGCATGTCCAAATGCAAACCATTTAATTCAACTAGTCGATGCTGTTTTTTATATTCCATATATATTCATTCCCCTTCTATCCTTCTTAGTCTATTCAACAGCCTATTAAAACAAAAATTAGCTTTGTTTCAAAACCACATCTGTAATACTTTCCTCAATTGCTTCTTGTTTTTACTTTACCTAACATGGTAGGTGCCTGGAATGCACTGCCAGGTGAATTGGTGAAGCAGAATCAATGGCAAGGTTTTAAAAACATTTAGATGGACACATGCACAAGCAGGCAATGGAGAGTTATAAACTACGTGAAGGCAGAATATGCAGTTTAAACTGGCCTTGTGGTCAACACAGATGTTGTGGGCTGAAGAGCTTGTTACTGCAGACATCTATCCTCCAATCTGTTGTGGTTGACCTCACTGCTGTATGCCCAGCTAACAGTGTTGATCAGAAAACTCAGCTGCAACTTACTGTCTGGTATGTATCCATTTCAGCAACCAATTTTTGTTCAGGTACAGAATTATTTGCTTTGCACAACAGAATTTCTGGTCCATAATTCTGCTTTTGCACAGTACACCCACGCTATAGGAAGGAGGAAGTTCACAGAACAGTGTTGTGTTTTTTTATTTGTTTTGCTTCACCTCCTATGAGCAGGTGAATGGTGGTGCACACTTAAACAGTGAACGAAGGAGGGGACTCCAAGAATATTCCCATTCTAAATGGCCCAGCACGAGAGTGGTATAGAACAGACTGATGCATTTGTAACCATGGCAGAAGTGCTAAATAGATGATCCAGCTTTGTTTCCTTCAGAGATCCCATCCGTCGTAAAAAACAGTCTCCGGTCAATTCAATTTATTTCTTCCGATACCAAGAATTGGCTGAGACCACTGGATAGGTGTTTAGTGTTTCGAGTTTAGTTTCAAGATCTGGCATGGAAACAGGCCCTGCGGCCTATCAAAACCACGCCGACCATCGATCAACCAGTCACAATAGTGCCACGTTATCCCACTTTCCCATCTACTCCTTATATACCAGGGGCAATTTACAGAAGCCAATTCACTTATAAACCCACAGGTCTTTGGGATGTGAGAGGAAACCAGAGTATCTGGGGAAACCCACGTGGTCACAGGGAGAACGTACAAACTCAGCACCCAAGGTCAGGATCAAACCCAGGTCTCTGGCGCTGTGAGGCAGCTGAATTCTACATATGAGAATGCCTGCCTTTGATATGAAGGCAGCAACATTTAATTGATAAAACACAAGTCAAGGAGCATTAAAGTGAAAACACCCGAGTGACTGGAGTTATTCCTCACGAAAAGAAAGGTTGGTGTGGTCACCAGTCATCCCAGCCCCAGAGTAACTCTGCCAGTGTTGCTCATGCCAGTGTCCTAGGTCCAACTATCTACAGCTGCTGCATCCATAACCTTCCCTTCATCGGGAGATCAGAAGTGTAGTTCTTTGCCAATGATTGCACAATGCTCCATTCCATTCACAACTATTCAGCAAATGAGCCAATATGTAACTGTATGCTACAAGACTGAACCAGCAGTCAGGAATTGGCTGCTAAATGCCAAGTAACATCTGCACCACAGCAGTTCCAAGACAATGACCATCTCCGACAAGACAAAAACAGTCTATGATTTACTATGATTGGTTTGGTAATATTACCATCATGGGTCTGCCACTATCAATATGTTGGGAGTCACACTGACCAGTGATTCACTTGATGAGCTACATAAACATTGTGATTACAAGTGCAGCAAATGGGACCTGATCCTCCAAGGCATTTTCACCATCAACAGGGTGGTAACCAGGAACATGAGGAATACTCTCCAGTTCCTGGATGAATGCAATACCAAAACTCTCAAGCAGAACAATAGCACCCAGGATAATGCATTCCACCTAACTAGCGTGCCTTGATCCACACTAAATATTCACCACCTTCATTAACAGAACACAGTGGCCGTAGTGCACGACAGCAACAACACACTGCCGTTATTTACTCAAATAACACCTCCTATATCCATGACACCCAATGCCAAGATGGATGAGGGCAGCTGTGCATGGGAATCTTACTACTTGCAGGGTTCCTTGCAAGTCTTACACTATCCTGATTGGAAATGTCATTTGTCCATCATCGCTGGATCCAAATCCTGGAATTTCCCAGTCAACAGGGAATGGCTTTAGCAGAAGTACAACAGTAGTTCAAGAAGTGGTTAAAATCCACTTGGACAGGTATACAGATGGGAAAGGTTTCGAAGGATATGGGCTAAACGTGTGCAAATGGAACTAGTTTAGATGAGGCATCTTGGTCGGCATGGTCAAGTTGGGCCAAAGTGCCTGTTTGCATGCTGCATGATGCTTTAACCATGACTACGTTTGATTATCCCCTTTTTTACTATTAGGGTTGGTCCAATAAAGGCTGGCCTTGACAGTTATGTACAGATCCCAAAATTGATTCAGCAAAAACAAAGGGCCCCACCTCTCACCAGCACAGCCACAAAACACAATTACTTTGACGATGATGTGCTTCATTGCAATGTAACTTGTCACTCAATGCATCGGCCTCCAGCCAAACAAAAGGTTACTTATATTGGAACTATGGCACCTGCCATCATTGCAAGACTGTACTTTTTAAATAAATTACATTAAACTAGCAAATGTTCAATTAGAAAGGGGGAGGGCTGACATCCTCTCATTTTGAATGGTTCATTATTACAATTAATCTATCAACAACACAACTGTAGACTTCAAGATGTGGACAATTAACCAGAGCTCAAGCTGTGGCTCAGTCTCCCTGTGCTTCTTGGAAGCATGGTGCCACTCCACAGAATAAAACTCAAGTGAAAATATGTGGACAAATATATAACGCCTGCAAAGCATTTTAAATATTATACTGGATACATGTACAGGTCCATCACCGATTTTCTGGCAACTGATGATCCGGCGCCACCTATAATCTGGACAAAATCAAGAGCAAACTTGAAATCCCCCCAGGAAGTCCCTATGAAAATATGACCCCTAGGTTGGGTAAGGTGGCCAATTTCGACTTCATTGGGACTTCCATGCTGATCAGTGGGTTGAATTTACCCCCTACAGCCCAGGCTCTCGAATTCCGGCCCAGCCAGAACTGGCAGATCCGCTTCCATAGACGACTTCAGGGGCCAACTTTGCAATCCCTCAGTGGCTTAGACAGTCCATTCTTGTATTGTTAGACTCCTCTCAGAGGCCATGGCCTCTATTGCTCTGGTAAAACAGATAATCCAGAAAAGCTTTGGAACCAAGGATATCAGAATTTCAATAGTGGACCTGTATATATTGACACTCAAATAATTTCAACCATTATCCCTTTCTTTACTTTTCTTTTAAAATCTTTTTATTGTTTTTTTTCCAAAAATCAAAAATAAAACATAAAAAACAGAGCAAAAAGAATAATGATAAACTTAACAATGATATTGATACATAGGGATCAAGATTACATTAATAACAGGTA
This sequence comes from Okamejei kenojei, assembly GCA_035221665.1. Classification (NCBI taxonomy): domain Eukaryota; kingdom Metazoa; phylum Chordata; class Chondrichthyes; order Rajiformes; family Rajidae; genus Okamejei; species Okamejei kenojei. The sequence continues at coordinate 81,083,605 of CM069133.1, forward strand.
TAACCTGATATGAGACCAGTGTCAAAATACACATTGAATATAGACCTCCTGGTCTCTATGTAAATATAGTTAAATCTTTAAAAGAAAACTTATAAATGTAGAAAAAAACAAAAATAAAAAGACAAAAAGAAAAGGAAAAAAGGAAAAAACAAAACCCCCCTAAACTAAAAAAAAAATCAATAATAACAAAATAAGAATTAAAATAAAATAAATAAATGAAAACTAGGCAAAGCAAAACAGAATCTGAACTAAAAGTTTCAACAATTTAAGTCCGTTTGTCGTCAAGTTTGTTCCACCCTACAAAGGTAAAATAGTTTTTATAAAGGTTAAAGAGGGAGCAATATATATTGTATGAAAGTGTTCAATAAATTATCCCCAAGTCTTATCAAATTTAACCAAAGGTTCAACAATGTCACTCCTAATTTTCTCTAAATTTAAACATGATATCGTTTCAGAATACCACTGGAGTGTGGTCGGAGGGTTGGAGTCTTTCCATTTAAATAAAATAGATCTTCTGGCGATTAATGTGGTAAAAGCAATCAACCGATGGGCGGAGCGAGACAAATGAATAAAGTCTAACATTGCAGTAATAAGATGAGGTTGTAAATCAATACCTAAGACTACAGAAATCAAAAATGTATTTCCAATATTTTTCCAAAAGTGGGCAGGACCAAAACATATGGGTCAGTGAGGCCACTTCAGAGTTACATCTGTCACAGGTAGGATTTATATGACCATAAAAATGAGCCAATTTATCTTTTGACATATGAGCTCTGTGAACCACCTTGAATTGTATCAAAGCGTGTCTTGCACTCATTGACTAATTGAAGAATCCTCTCCCATTTCTCTATAGATAAAAAAGTTTGGAGTTCTCTTTCCCAGTCATTCTTAATTTTATCAAATATATCTATTTGTAATTTCAAACTCAACTCATAAATAGTCGTTATTAATCCTTTCTGATACGGGTTCAACTGTAAAATGTTTTCCAAAATTTCGGTTTGACGTGGGAGCGGAAAAAGGGGTAGAGTAGCCTTCAAAAAATGTCTAATTTGTAAATATCTAAAAAAGTGTGAATTAGGTAAGTAATATTTATTGGAGAGTTGTTCGAAAGACATAAAATAACCCTCCAAAAAAAAAATCACGAAAAGCTACTAATCCCTTCCTCTTCCATAACAAAAAGACTTGATCAGTACTAGATGGTTGGAAGAGAAAATTGGATAAAATAAGACTCGATAAGATAAAATCATTTAGTCCAAAAAACTTACGAAATTGAAACCATATTTGGAACGTATGTCTTATTATTGGGTTAGTCGTATATTTATTCAATCTCGTAATTGTGAAAGGTAACAAGGCCCCTAAAATAGAGGCCAATGTTAGCCCTTGTAAGGGATCACGTTCAAGGTTTATCCATTCTGGGCATCTAAATCTTTTGTCCAAAATGTTAAATGACTAACATTGACTGCCCAATAGTAAAATATAAGGTTCGGCAATGCCAAATCACCATCTTTTTAAAATTTCTGTAAATGTTTTTTAGTTAGTCTGGGATTTTTATTCTGCCATATATATGAACAAATATTGGAGTCTATAATGCCGAAGAGAATTTATTGTTTCTTCTATTTCCTTAATTGAGACCCGAGCTCCTAATTCCTCTTGTTCCAGCAGATTAAGTTTTGGGAGATTACGATTATCCAAAAACTTTATAACTTTAGTACTATCTGCTGACGTTTTAGATGTATATAAATTTTGATAAAATTAAGCAAATCTTTTATTGATATCATTAGGTAATGTTAACAATTCACCTTTATCTGATTTAATCTTTAAAATCCTGTTTTTTCAATTGACGTGCCAAACGTTTATGTGGTTTATCACCAAATTCAAAATTTTCCTGGTTTGTAATTTGAAATATTCTTATAACCTTTGCAGATAATATTCTATTTAATTTAAATTTCAATATTGTTATTTTATTATGTTTATCTATAGTTGGCTCTTTAGAATTAGCTAGGTCCAGTTGTCTAATTCATTCTTCTAACTGCATTTGTTCATTCTCGTTCTTTTTATTTTGTCCGGGAGTCACCCCACAGAGCCCAGTCCCTCCATGCACTAGAGTCTCCCAACCCCTGCAGAGTAGTTATTAAGATGGCTGATCTGTGGGCGGTTGCTGCTGGGACGCAAGTCGGGGCCTGATCAACCCTGGCTGGGTCGCCTGGGCGAGGGTGTCTGATGTTGTGAGACGCGAAACACCCGATGACCCCAGGTCACATCACCGAGGATGCGTCCCAGCTCATCTAGAAGATGTATATTTTTCACATTGAAGTCTGGCTCAGCCAGTGGCACCTAGGAATAGACTGGGTGACAACCAAGAATAGTATGGTGACTACTGGAGAGACATAGAAACATAGAAACATAGAAATTAGGTGCAGGAGCAGGCCATTCGGCCCTTCGAGCCTGCACCGCCATTCAATATGATCATGGATGATCATCCAATTCAGTATCCTGTATCTGGCTTCTCTCCATACCCCCTGATCCCTTCAGCCACAAGGGCCACATCCAACTCCCTCTTAAATATGGCCAACGAACTGGCCTCAACTACCTTCTGTGGCAGAGAATTCCACAGATTCACCACTCTCTGTGTGAAAAACGATTTTCTCATCTCGGTCCTAAAAGACTTCCCCCTTATCCTTAAACCGTGACCCCTTGTCCGGGACTTCCCCAACATTGGGAACAATCTTCCTGCATCTAGCCTGTCCAACCCCTTAAGAATTTTGTAAGTCTCTATGAGATCACCCCTCAATCTTCTAAATTCCAGCGAGTACAAGCCGAGTCTATCCAGTCTTTCTTCATATGGAAGTCCTGCCATCCCAGGAATCAGTCTGGTGAACCTTCTCTGTACTCCCTCTATGGCAAGAATGTCTTTCCTCAGATTAGGAGATCAAAACTGTACGCAATACTGCAGGTGTGGCCTCAGCAAGACCCTGTATAACTGCAGTAGAACCTCCCTGCTCTTGTACTCAAATCCTTTTGGTATGAATGCCAACATACCATTTGCTTTCTTCACAGCCTGCTGCACCTGCATGCCTACTTTCAATGAATGGTGTACCATGACAACCAGGTCTTGTTGCATCTCCCCTTTTCCTAATCGGTCACCATTCAAATAATAGTCTACTTTCCTGTTTTTGCCACCAAAGTGGATAACCTCACATTTATCCACATTATACTGCATCTGCCATGCATTTGCCCACTCACCCAGTCTATCCAAGTCATCCTGCAGCCTCCTAGCATCCTCCTCACATCTAACACTGCCCCCCAACTTCGTGTCATCCGCAAACTTCGAGATGTTGCATTTAATTCCCTCGTCCAAATCATTAATGTATACTGTAAATAGCTGGGGTCCCAGCACTGAGCCTTGCGGCACCCCTCTAGTCACTGCCTGCCATCCTGAAAAGGACCCGTTCACTCCTACTCTTTGCTTCCTGTCTGCCAGCCATTTCTCTATCCACATCAATACTGAACCACGAATACCGCGTGGTTTAAGTTGACAGTTGACGGCACGGAAAGACGGCACCCGGGAAAGGCTGGGTTAGCACCCCAGTCTGTGTCTTTCGTGACAAAGACACCCAACAAAGCTACGGAAAGGCCTAATGAACCATCGTGGCCTAAACATCCATCAGGCGAGAATGAAATGCTTGGAGAAGGAGAAAGAGGTGCAGCGCACAGGCCTTGAACCTGGTGAGACACAGGAGCCCGGCTGGGAGTCCCCCCATAGAGCCCAGTCCCTCCATGCACTAGAGTCTCCCAACCCCTGCAGAGTAGTTATTAATATGGCTGATCTGTGGGCGGTTGCTGCTGGGACGCAAGTCGGGGCCTGATCAACCCCGGCTGGGTCACCTGGGCAAGGGTGTCTGATGTTGTGAGACCCGAAAAACCCGATGACTCCCGGTCACATCACTGAGGATGCGTCCCAGCTCATCTAGAAAATTTATATTTTCACAAGCTTGGTATGAAATTATAGATCCTCTGATAAATGCCTTAAAAGATTCCCATAGTAAAGCGGGTGAAATATCTGGGGTATTGTTGGTCTCAAAAAAAAGTTCCATCTGTTGTTTTAGATATATACCACCTCGTGGATCGTTTAGAATTTGAGGATTCAAACCTCCAAAACAATTTTTTATTAGGCATTCCTTCTAGTTTAAAAAAAAGTTAACGGGGAGCGATCAGAGATAATGCTGTTATGATATTTTGGGTTCTTTGTGTAAGGAATTAATTTCGTATCCACTAAAAAATAGTCGATACGTGAATAAATATTGTGTACCATTGAGTAAAACGAGTATTCCCTTCCAACTGGGTTAGCGATCCTCCAAACATCTGTTATATTTGTGTTTTTTATGTATGTATTTAGGAGTTCACTAGTTTTAGATTTTATGTTACGCCTCTTTTGTTGTGCAGATTTGTCCAGGTAAGGATCTAAAATGCAATTGAAGTCTCCCCCGATTATCACATTTTGATAATTAAACTCTGAAATTATATTCAGGATTTTATTTAAAAATTGGGGATTATCAAAATTAGGCGCATAAATATTTACCATAGTGATTGGGGTAGAGTGGATCTCTCCGGTAACTATGAAATATCTCCCCTCTTTATCTGTTATGATATTCTTTGATTTAAATGGTATACCTTTACGAATAATAATTGCCTTACCTCTAAATTTGGAGATATATGAAGAATTATATGTTTGACCTATCCAATTTGCCTTCAATCTGGTCTGGGCTTGCAGTTTCAGGTGTGTTTCTTGTAAAAAGATCATGTCTGAATTAAATGATTTCAATTGTGTGAAAATCGAACCCCTTTTAATTGGTTCATTAGCACCCCTTATGTTCCAACTGCAAAATGTGATTCCTCCAATTTTCTTTTGTTTATCGTCTTGCATTTTAAATTACTTTGATACCTTTAATTCATGTGGTGCAACAAAATACCTCAGGACTCTGGGTGTTGGGTGGGCATTCTTGGCTATTAGGTTCTGTTGGTACATCCCTTTTAAAATTGTCCTTAAGAAAAAAGACAAAAAAGTATGAAATGATGTGACAAAAAAAGTAAAAAAAGTTATATTACAGTGTCTAAAAATAACACTGTAAAAAAATAGCCACCTAGTGGTGGTAGTTACATATTTAGTGACTTCCGTTGTTGTTAATATGCATTTAGCTCCGCTCCCTTGACAAACCTTACAAAAGGGAGGAGGGGCCAATTCAAAACCAAATTATATATTGCAAAATTACAATTTGTATATCTAATTATGTCTTATCTAATTAAGTCTTCAGATTGCCTACCATTTACTATATATGAACAGTTTTTACGTTTACTTCACATTCAGATCCCGGTCTATTGTAATAGTAAGCTGCTGGTTGAAAGGGGTTAACCAGAATCAGACTCCTGGCTGTTTGCCAAGTGTCTGAATCTTCTCCCCTATACCCAAGCATAAATGGGACCTAATATATTATACAGGTTATTTTTTTAGTATGTTAATAATCTATTTCATTATATTTAGCTCATTGTCCTAAATCTGGACAATGTTAAGGACTTAAGGTAAAGTCCGACTTAAGGGACAGCCCTGTCTAGTACCTCGAAAGAGCCTGAAAAAAGGGGAACTGATTATTAGTAAATACAGAAGCCTGAGTTATGATATATCAACTTGATCCAAGAAATAAATTTTGGACCAATCTTAAATTTTTCAAGTGTATTGAATAAGTAATCCGATACTACTCTATCAAACATCTTCTCAGCATCGAGTGAGATGACACATTCTAGGGTTTTATTATTTTTATTTTTAATTTTTTTTGTTAGAAGTAAATACAGTAATGTAATACATAAGTACCCGATGAATACAGACATATTACAATTCTTGTACAACTTCTTATTTTTAATTTAATAATAAAACAGCCAGTATGAAAAGCAATGATAGAAAGAAGAAAATAGAAAGTGTCGTAGGAAATGGTGATGCTGCTAGTTCGTGATATAATAAGAAAAGCCCGAAAAAGAGATAGATAGACAAGAGAGTAGGAACGAATAGCGAGAGAAACAGAAAAGAGAAATGTAAATGAAAACTTTACAAGCTCTTAAGTGTACAACATCTTTTAATGATAGCACTGGGTATTACATACACCTTCAAGCACCGGCTACATTTTCCTACTGAGGGGAAGGCGTTATTATGATTGATGTTAACTGGGCGGGGTTAATGGGAGTGAGGTAACTATATTATTGGTTGCATATAAACCATCTACATCCTTCCCCTTAGAAATCAAAAAAACAGATTGTTGTCACGACAACCGAATTAAACAGCAGAATTAAACGAAATCGCCGTAGCGAACAGGCGGCTTACTGATCCTGCCCGAGCGCGTACGGATGTCTCCCCCTCCCCCCGAAAAGAGCAGAAGAAGCAGGAGGACGCAAGGCAGCCGGGGAACCAGGGAAGGGCATTGGGGTGGGAGAAACAGGAGAGGGAGAACCGCGATCGGCAACAGGGAACCGCGCAGAGGGGAACCAGGCGCCCGCGACGGGGACCGAGGCATGCAGGGAACACCAGCCGGGGCGGCAGCCGGCTGCTGATAGGATAGTGGAGGGGCATAGGGCCCAGGGGGCTGCGGCTGTGGCTCATTAACCGCAAGCAGGGTGTTGTCGGCTTCTTCGGTAGATGGAACCCTCACAGTCGACCAGATACGAACGAGGTGAGTCGGCCACCCCAACCACGGTGGCCAGACGGTAGTGACCACTGGCGGTCTGCAAACGAACAACCTGTCCGGGCAACAGAGGATCGAGTGGTCTGCACGACCGATCGTGGGAACGCCGCTGGCTGTCATGTTTCTCTTGAATTCGCCTCTGCACGGAGGCGGGCTCCAGCACCCGAGGTTTCAGCTGGCGCTGGGCAATCGGGACGGTGGATCTGGTAGTTCTGGACATCAGACGCTGAGCAGGGGACCCCATGGCCGGATCCCTGGAAACATTCCTGAGGTTCAGGAGATCCAAATACAAATCAGAATTGGATAGTCGCGCCTGTTCCATCAGAAGCTTGGCGCTGCGGACGGCCCGTTCTGCTAGGCCGTTGCTCTGTGGGTACTCTGGGCTGCTGGTGAAATGCACGAAGTTCCACTTGTCGGCAAAGCTTTTGAATTCTCGGCTTGTAAACTGCCTGCCGTTGTCAGTCTGCAGCCTGACCGGGGTCCCAAAAGTGGAGAAGTGTTTCCGCAGCTTGCGGATCACCATCTCCGACGTGAGGGATGTCAGCAAATCCACTTCGAACCAGTTGGAGTACGAGTCGACCAGGACAAGGTAGTGGTTACCACGCCACTCGAAAATGTCGGCAGCCAGCGAGGACCAGGACAAAGCAGGGGCGGGCTGTTGCAGCAGGGGCTGTCGCTGCTGGTGCGGCGCAAGACTGTTGCACGTGGAGCAGGCAGAAACTCTGTCTCGGATATATTTGGCCATTCCAGGCCAATAGAATTGGCACTGAGCGTGGGCAAGCGTTGCATCGACCCCAGGGTGTCCGCTGTGGGCTGCACAAAAGTAAAAGTCAAACAGGGAGGACGGGACCACAACTTTATGTCCCTTGACGATAACGCCATCCTGGAGCACCAGTTCGTCGCGGACCAGGAAGAAAGGCTGTGCTTCAGATGGCGCGGCGGAGCGCTTTGTTGGCCACCCTGCTTTAATCACCGATGCAAGCTGCTGCAAGGCCGGATCGGCAGCGGTGTGCTCGGCCAAAACCTGTAGCTGCTTGGTGGGAATAAAGTTAACGCCCAGTACGAGCAAGTCCTCTGTTTCGTAGGGGTGGCGAGCGCAGGAGGTCCGCGGGGCTCGCGACAGGGTGTCCGCAATGTGCATCTCGGTGCCCTTCTTGTAGATTATGTCAAAGTCGAAGCGCTGGAGCTGCAGCATCATACGCTGCAGCCTGGCAGGGGCAGTGTGAATCGGCTTGTTCAGGATTGTCACCAGTGGCTGGTGGTCGGTTTCGACCGTAAATCTGCTGCCGAACAGGAAGTCTCTGAACTTGGAGCAGGCGAACACCACCGCGAGCAGCTCTTTCTCGATCTGAGCGTACCGCTGCTCGGTGTCCGTCATGGTGCGGGAGGCATAGGAGACAGGATGCAGCGATCCATCGACAGACTGAAGGCAGGCCGCACCCAGACCGAACTTGGAAGCGTCACAGGTGACGGTGATGGGGCGACCCACGTCGAAGAACCGCAACGTCGGAGTGCTAATCAGTTTCGACTTGAGGCGGTCAAAAGCCTGCTGGTGATATGGAAGCCAGGCCCAGGCGATATCCTTTTTTGTCAGCTGCCGCAGGGGAGCACTCAGCTCACTGAGGTTTGGTATAAACTTGCCAAGGTAGTTCACCATGCCCAAGAATCGTTGCAGACCTGGCACGTCGGTGGGGGCTGCCATTTCGGAGATGGCAGCTGCCTTCAAGGGGTCGGGCTTTAGTCCGTTAGGGGTGAAAACATGTCCAACATACGTGACCTCTGAGACACGAAACCGGCACTTCTTGGGATTCAGCTTCAGGTTCGCCTGTCGCGCGCGATCCAGGACGCGGCGGAGGTTCAGGTCGTGCTCGGCAAGGTCCTTCCCGTAAACCAGGATATCATCCACGATGATGGCACATGGCAGGTGCGCGAATAATTGCTCCATCGTCTGCTGGAACACCTCGCTAGCAGAATTGATGCCGAATGGCATTCGCAGGAACTTGAATCTGCCGAACGGTGTGGCGAAGGTCGTCAGGTCAGAAGACGCTTTGTCCAACGGGACCTGCCAAAACGAGTTCTTAGCGTCTAGGACCGAAAAGATGGTGGCTTGCCCGACCTTTGCCGCCACATCCTCAACAGACCGCATGGGGTAATGTGGTCGCCTGATGGCAAGGTTTAAGTCCTTCGGGTTGATACACACGCGTATCTCGTTCTTGTCTTTCTTAATCGTGGCAACCATGGTGGAGACCCAATCGGTGGGCTCGCTAACTGCTACTAGCACCCCCTTTTCGACCATCTCGTTGAGCATCGCCTCGACCCTTGTCCTTCATGGCGTGAGACACCCTGTGAGGTGCGCGGACCACGGGTTGTATATTTGGGTCAATGGAAATATGGTATGACACTGGTAACTTCCCCCAGGTCATCGTCGAACAGGTCCTGGTATTCAGCAACCGGGTCAAACGAAAGTTGCACTTTGTGGACCGTGCGGTCAAAGGAGACCAGGCCAAGATCCTGGCACGCACGGTTGCCCAACAGGGTTACACAGTCAGAGTTCAAAACATAGAAAACCAGGTTTCTTGTGGCCTTTTGCAGCACGCAAGTTAAAGTGGCCCTCCCCGCAGGCCTTAGAATCTCTCCACCATAGGCGTGCAGGGTAGCATCGTCAACAACCAGAGGCTCATTACTCCTTATCTTGTTGAAAAGATTCATGGACAAAACATTGACTCTCGCGCCAGTATCTAATTTGGCAGAGAAGGTTACGCCATTGACAGTCACAGGCACGGAGGGATCATTGCGGTGGGCGGGTGTCTGTAGGAGGGTAAACACATGAGAGTCCTCGGCAGAATTAATTGGCTCCGCACCATTGCACTCAACTAAATTGGGCTGTGAGTCGAAACAGAGATCAGATTGGGCCAGCATGTTTAGACTGGGACTGGAAGCTTGTGCCTGGCTCCCACGGGAACGGAGTAAGCGACAGGAGGCTGAGAAATGGTTCAGCTTTTTACAAAAGTTACAGGTTTTACCAGAGGCGGGACACGTCGACAGTCTGTGGTGCATGTAGTTACAGTTCGGGCATCTTTTTCGGGGCACATCGCCAGGTCCAGGGCGGGCACGCGGCAGAAAAACATTGTTTCCCACCCGAGGCTGTGGGCTCCTAAACCCAGCCAGGTTGACAGATTTATTGCCCAAATCCCGGTGGTCCTCTTGCAAAACAACGACCTCAGACAATCTGCAGGCATGCATAGCTTTGTCCAATGTTAGATCCGGATCCCTCAAAAGCTCACATCGCAGCTTCTGGTCACGCATGCCAGTTACTAAAATGTCTCTAGTGAGCTGGTCTGTCATGTCGCCAAAACGGCACCGCTGGGCGAGATAACGCAAATCAGCAATAAAACATTCAACAGGTTCATCAGGCAACTGTCTCCTCGTAAAGAACCGTGCCCTCTCTAGAATGCGGTTCGAGGGCAGGTCACAAATCTCCCTGAACTTACGTAGAAGGCAAGCGGGGTCGTCAGCAGACTCTGCAGGAGTAATCACCGCACCATCGACGCCCAGGACCGCTGGAGCGTAGGTGAAAGTTCTGGCTCTCTTCATGGCATCAGGTCCGACAAGGTTGAGGAGGAGGGAAGCTTTAAGGGAGTCAGGATCAGCGCGGTGTGCGACGTTGACAAAGTGTGTGAAATCAAATTCAAACGTGGCCCAGCGCTCAGAGATGTCAGCATCAAAGACAAGCTGCTCGGGCTTTCTGCAAGAGGACGCCATGGCCAAAGAGATCAAAGCACAAAAAACACAAATCAAAAAAAAAAAAGAAATAAAAACCGATAAACAGGAGACGCAAGTATCTTCCAGCTTCGACACCATGTAAATGAAAACTTTACAAGCTCTTAAGTGTACAACATCTTTTAATGATAGCACTGGGTATTACATACACCTTCAAGCACCGGCTACATTTTCCTACTGAGGGGAAGGCGTTATGATTGATGTTAACTGGGCGGGGTTAATGGGAGTGAGGTAACTATATTACTGGTTGCATATAAACCATCAAGAAGAAAGAAGAAGATAGAGAAAAAAAGTACTCAATGTTAAAACATTGTGCTCAATGTTAAAAGTTTCCTTTATCATTTTAGAAGCATATTTTATAACGTTATCTCCTACTTGACCTTCCAGCAAACCAACAATTCGTAAATTCAAATGACGGTTTCTGTTTTCTAGGTCCATCTTTTTAGCCTTGTATTGCTGAAGTGCTCGAGTGTTTTAATTCATTCTCCGTTCCAGTTTTTCGATCTTCATATCTCTCTCCCGTCCCAAGGTTTGCAAGATATCAATTTCATCCTTTTGTTCACGAAGTTCATCTTGTAACAAAGACAGTTTCCCTCGGACTTCCTTCAGTTTGGTCGAAACTCCTTTCACCATTTCTTCCAAACTGCTAAATCTTGTTCTCATTTCATTTTTCAGCTCATTTTTCAATTCATCATTCATTTTTGATATTGCTTCTATGATACTGGAGTCAGAAGCTGCAACTGTGGCTGTGGCTTTCCCCTGTTCCTTCCTTGGGGAGCCTCCCTTTCTTCTTGTCTCCATCCTTCAGACAATTAAGGCATGTAAAAGTGTTGTCAACACTTTATGAAAAGTTAGATCGTGTCTTGAAGTCAAATAGTCACAGGTAACATTGAAAGAGTGGTAAATGGAAGTTAAAAGTTAAGGGAGCAAATAAATTTGCAACCTTACAGCCTCCTGCCACTTAGGAATGTCCCATTATCCCTATTCATGTACTTCCTCGCATCTCTTTGCATGTGCCCTAAAGGAATGGCAGATACTGATAGAGAGCAACATCAGGTTGTCACCAAAACCCATTCATTGTGTTTGTAAGGCCTGTGTCCACTCTGTTCCACACACCAAAATATTTAACTCTTCCACTTAACACTTACATCTTGCAGCATGTAAAAATGTATACTTTAGAGATTATGCATGGAAGCAAGCCCTTCAGTCCACCAGGGCCATGCTCACCAGCCATCATTCCGCGCAATAGCTCTATCCTGCACACTAGGGACATGTTTACAATCACCAAGCCAATTAACCTACAATTGAGCAGGTGTCAACTGCTCTACATCGTTGAGACCAAGCACAGGCTTGGCGATCGCTTCTCCCAACAGTTCGCAATAACCAACCTGATCTCCCGGTGGCTCAGCACTTCAACTCTCCCTCCCATTCTGAATCCGACCTTTGTCCTGGGTCTCCTCCATGGCCACAGTGACTCCCACCCCAAATTTGAGGAGCAGCACCTCATATTTTGCTTGGGTAGTTGACACCCCAGCAGTATGAACATTGACTTCTCCAATTTCAGGTAGTCCTTGCTTTTCTCCCTCCTTCCCCTCCCCTTCCAAGCTCTCCCACAGCCTACTGTCTCTGCCTCTTCCTTTCTTTTTCCCGCATACCATCCCCCCCATCAGTCTGAAGAAGGGTCTCGATCCGAAGCATCACCTATTCCTTCGCTCCATAGATGCTGTCTCACCTGCTGAGTTTCTCCCGCATTTTCGTCCACCTACAACCCTTTATGTTTTTAGAGTGTACTAGACCCATTGGGTCCCAGTATCACACGGGAGGGCTGGTCACTCAAGGCAATATTCCACCTCTCCACCAATTCCAATATTGCTGGCCCATGGGGGGGGGGGGGGGGGGGGGGGGGGCTTTCTGTTGCACTAGTTTGGGTGTTGTGGGCCAAAAGGGCTGGTTTCAATTGGGCTAGTATGGATATTGTGGGCCGAATGGATTCTTGGGCTGGCAGCTCAGTCACTGAGGCCTGGCAGTACACAGACCTGGCAGGCTGTCAGCTGAGAAACTGCCAGAAATTGTACCCAAAACAGGTGACAGACTCTGTGAGAGAGAAGGGGGAGAGGGTGGACTGAATGGATTATTGGGCCTGCAGTTCAGTGAGTCGTGGCTGGATGGCTGGCAGTTCACTTACTCAGGGCTGGTGTGCTGGCAGGCTGGCAGTGCAGTCACTCACGGCTGGTGGGCTGGCAGTTCAGTCACTTACAGCTGGTGAACTGGTAGTTCACTTACTCATGGCTGGTGGACTGGCAATGCAGTCACTCACAGCTGCTGGGCTGGCAGTTCAGTCACTTACAGCTGGTGGGCTGGCAGTTCACTTAGTCAGGGCTGGTGGGCTGGCAGGCTGGCAGTACAGTCACTTACAGCTGGTGGGCTGGCAGTTCACGTACTCACGGCTCGTGGGCTGGCAGTGCAGTCACTCAAGCCTGGTATGCTGTCAGTTCACTCAGTCACCCCTCCTCCCTTCACTCTCCCACTCTGCTCCTTGCCATTCCCCTCCCCCCCAGTGCATATCCCCACAACCTCCCCACAACACTCTTAGTGGCTCTCCCACAGAGCAGCATTTCTGCCCTTTAGGTTCCCATTGTGATGGAGAATGCACAGGCATCAAAAGTGCAAAAAGAATTTATTAAAGTTAAAAATGTGAATGATTCTTAAAATATAAGAACAATATAAATATTAAGGATGAGAATTATTAAGTTCTTTCTTGTTATATCTCTTGTTGTGAACTGTTTCTCACTGCCTCTTGATGACTATTTCCTGTTGATAAAAAGAGACAATTTTAATATAGAGAAATTCAGCGTTCAAATTTTAAGAAAGAAAATCTGAGAATTTATCTCAGAAGTCATCATTCAATCAAGCACGCTTTTAATGACAACATTCTTGGTCGATCTTCCATCCTTCAGGAAAACTTTGACATTTCCCTTCATCTTTCCTCGGCTAAGAGCCACATACAGTTGTCCATGCTGAAATACCGGTTTGTCGAGGTAGATCAATACCTTCTGCATTGCTTGTCCTTGTGCTTTATGGATCGTCATAGCAAAACTTGATTGAATGGGGAATTGGGTCCGCTGAAGGGGAATGTCTTCACCTTCTGTCAAAATGAGTGCTATCCTAGGAATGAGAACAAAGTCATCTTTGAAGGCTCCCATGTTGATTCTTGCAATGATCAGATTATTGCGTAGCTCTTCCACAATCATCCTCGTTCCATTGCATAGCTTTGGCAGCTCCTAGTTTCTCATTAATATGATTGGAGATCCTTTTTTCAACTCCAATTTGTGTGGTGGTAATCCAGAGAGCTCAAGTGAATCGAGGAATTCTGTTGGGAAGTGAGTATCATGAGTTCCGTCAGTGACAGTATTGAAAGAAAAGTACTCCTTAACGATTCCAGGGAAGCGTCTGATGCATGTAGAATTGGTGCTTCTCATCGTATCGTTGTGAGGAACCAAGATACAATTGTTTGAGAATAATTCTGCGGGATTGTCAAATGTGGGATAGATTAAATAAATACAATCCTCCAATGTTTCTGCTGATAGAAGCATGTCTTGTGGGATTTCAATTTCATCGTCTTCATTCTTTAAAACCTTGTCTTCTCCAACTTTCAACAAAAATTGAGAATAGTTGCCTTCTCCCTCTGTCAATCACATATTTGTGTGCAATTGAAACTCAGAGGGCAGAGTCTTGAGGTGGGGATGTCAGTGGGGGGTGGGGGGGGGGTGCGGTGAGCGACTTACTCATGGCCTCTGGACTCACTCACTGCCTTGGGATTAACACATGGCCTTTGAACTGACTGATTGACTCAGGGCTTGCGGACTGACTGATGCCCGACTTCTGGAGTCACGTCCGACTTTTGTAAACTGAAAACTGTAACATCCACATTAAGGAACAGCTTCTTCCTGACAGACATCAGGCTACTAAACATAACAAATAAGCTCTGAACTACAAAATACTATATTATTTGTACTATTTGTTATGTGTTGATCACACACACCCTCCACCTCACACAGACACTCACACTGACTCTCACACACACACACACAGACACAGACACATACACACACACACAAACACACACAGACTCATTTACACACAGACTCATACACACACATAAAGACACACAAACACAGATTCATACACACACACACACACACACACACACACACACACACACACACACACACACACACACACACACACACACACACACACACACACACACACACACACAAAAAAAAATGCCAAGTAACTTCAGAAGGTGTTGAATATACAATGTGTAAAAGGAATGTTTAAAGCCACCTGTAGAGGCAGGCTGCTGTAGCTGAATCAAAAACATGCTTTAAATAACATCCAACAAACACACTCACCATAGACAAAGCAGTCAGCTCTCTTGAATCATTCAATGGCGCCTGCACTTGGCGCCATATTGACGTCACCATCATGCTGCTTGCTACGAACCGGATATGACACACACAGCGGCAGCATGCCGCTAACCGGAAATTACATCATTGGCGCCATCTTGCAACTAAGTGAAAATCACAGAATGAGTGCCAATTTTGAAATTAAACACAGTTCTGATCAAATAAAATGTTTATTCACTTTATCCATCCGAATAGCCTACCAATTGGGCAAAAAACACTTAGCTAGCCAACAAAACACATTTGTTTGCTGAAAGCACTTTAAGAAGCCAGCCAATTGGGCAAAAACTCTTAGCAATCCAACAAAACACATTTGTTTGCTGAAAACCACATCCCGGGGACTCACTGTAGAGTCGACGTGCATTCAGCTTTATTCGCAGCTCAGAGAGCCGTGACCCTCTCGCTTCCACCATCTGGCATAGACTGAGTGAGGCACGACACTTCCGGGTTTTATAGTCCGTCTCCCCTGCCGCCAGCGGGGGCAGCAGAGAGAATTGTGATTTAAAAAAAACATTAATAGCTCTCTGATTTTTCATCGATGGGAAAAATCCTCCAGTCCAGTCTGGCAGAGGTGGGCTCTGAGCGAGGTGGCCAAAGATGACGGCCGTAGGTGGCGGCGTTCTCTCGCAAATCACAGCACAGCGAGTCAAAAGCGGTCAAGATCTTAGTTTTAGTAATATAGATGACGAAATCAGAGCTCTCGGAGAAAGCCCACAGGGGAAACTCACAAAATCTGTACAGGCAGTGGCCATAGTCAGGATCAAACTCAGGTCTCTGGCACTGTAAGGCAATGACTCTACCGCTGCACCACTGTACCACCTTTGCTATCTGGCACTTTACAAACTGACGTATTACAGTAATTAACATTTCAGAAGGAATGATCAGGCTAAGGGAGGAGCAACAAAGCCAAGGGATCTCACATGCTGGTACAGGGATCATGTTGAGGGAGCATCCATTCCAACTCTTGATTAATTACCACAGATAATTCATCTTTCACATGCTTGATTATAGAGCTTTTACAGGACAATTTTAAATCATCTTAAACGACAATTGGTTGTAACACACCAGTCAAAGTTTTTCTAATGAACTGAGGAGTTCTGATACCTGGACAGAAACCATGACATAAATCCTTGTGAAGTTAATTATTGATCCAAGAGAGTTAAGCAGAACCTTGCAGCCTGAAATGAACCGTTGTGATTCCAACCTCTTGTGTAGGCAATGCATGCGTGCATAAACTGTAAACCAACTCATGGAATTATACTGGGCTAATCCTTCTGCGTTGACAGAAGAGATTACGAGTCTAAGTATGACTTTCAGTATGAATTGAATAGCACTACCTAATCATGCAAATTACTGGGCATGTGAGGAAAAAAAGGTTAAATGGAAACAAGTGCACAAAACAGATTGCTCCGAGTCAACATAGATTAGATGGGCCGAATGGCCGTCTTCTATGTCATAGAGTCAGAGAGCATGGAAATAGTGCAAGTCTAATGGTATTCTGGGCTAGTCCCATTCCCTACAGGAATGAGTACAGGAGCAGGGAGGTTTTACTTCAGTTGTACAGGGTCTTGGTGAGACCACACCTGGAGTATTGCGTGCAGTTTTGGTCTCCAAATCTGAGGAAGGACATTATTGCCATAGAGGGAGTGCAGAGAAGGTTCACCAGACTGATTCCTGGGATGTCAGGACTGTCTTATGAAGAAAGACTGGATAGACTCGGTTTATACTCTCTGGAATTTAGGAGATTAAGAGGGGATCTTATAGAAACTTACAAAATTCTTAAGGGGTTGGACAGGCTAGATGCAGGAAGATTGTTCCCGATGTTGGGGAAGTCCAGGACAAGGGGTCACAGCTTAAGGATAAGGGGGAAATCCTTTAAGACCGAGATGAGAAAGACTTTCTTCACACAGAGAGTGGTGAGTCTCTGGAACTCTCTGCCACAGAGGGTAGTTGAGGCCAGTTCATTGGCTATATTTAAGAGTGAGTTGGATGTGGCCCTTGTGGCTAAGGGGATCAGAGGGTATGGAGAGAAGGCAGGTACGGGATACTGAGTTGGATGATCAGCCATGATCATATTGAATGGCGGTGCAGGCTCGAAGGGCTGAATGGCCTACTCCTGCACCTAATTTCTATGTTTCTATGTTTCCTACATTTGGTCTCTCTAAACTCTTCCTATCCATATATCTGTCCAAATGTCTTTTGGACATGTCTCACGTGCCTGCTTTTGAACAACGGCAATGGGAGCCTCGGTGGCAACGGGGGCCTCCTGATCAACCCACGATCAGCCAATCTTCCTCTCCCCCCTCACAGTTGACGAACATGAGGGGGGAGAGGAAGAAAATGGGGACCCGGGGTGGGGGGACCACCGTGAGTGACGTGGGAGAACAAAGGGGTCCCGGTGCAGGGGTTGGGGTGTCTCTCTCGCTTAGAATCTTCTGCCCAGGGCATAAGTCGGTGTTTGTTTGTTTGTTTGTTCATTTGTTCCAGTGAAGGCGCTGTGCACACAGCAGCAAGACAACAGCCGCATGTCCTTTTCTTTTTTTCCACTTTTCATTTTTATTTTAATTTCGAATTTTCGTGTACCTTGCGTGTTATGATTGTTGGCAGACCAATTTCCCTCCAGGGATGAATAAAGTTCTATTGTATCAAAAGTCATAAAATAATCTACAAAGAGTTGGAGCTTCTGAAATATCAGAGTTAAAACTTCAGGTTGAATAATATAATTATTGAGTGTCAACTATGCAGCGTTAAAAACAATTCCTTTGGCTAAACATGTCCAAGTTGGCATTACTGATGTCAAAAATCTACCTAGATAGCACAAAGTTTTTCACTCTGTCCAAATTATCTTAGTAACAATAAACCATTGCAAACATTTGAGAGACTAGAGGGCAAGGAAACTGAATACCTGCACTTAAGGGAGATCTGTATCTCAGGAAATCTATCTGATGAAGTCATGTTGTACGACCTCAATAGCTTTTATTAAGGGAACACCATGTAACCAAAATGCCAAGTTTCTCAAAAGCCTTATATACTTGTATTAAGACACTTTTGCTATTGCGCTCAAATCTTCTGGTAGTACACATCTCTCTGCTGTGGCTGTGTGCTACTTTTAAGGACAGAAGAATGCCCAGGATCCTTTGAATTTCAACACTTTCCAATTTTACCATTTAAACATGCTTTGTCAATCAGAAAGCTGAGGGCATTGGATTTTCGTGTGGCTGTCTGTGGCCTTCAGGAATGCTGTAAATGGAAAAGCAAGACAGTCAAACATGGTAGATATGTGGGCATGTGACTGACTGCAGAATGCAATCAAAAATGGGGAATGATCATGAATGGCATGGACCACAGTGGACAAAATATCAAGGTTGCCATCTGGCAGGTAAGTCAAGGTCAGAGTTACAGTCAAGTTTAGAGAGGCAACAACATGACCAGGAGAGCAGAGGGAACGATCAAGAAGAGAGTGTCAGGCAATCACGACGCACACTTCAATGAGGAATGAAGAGTAGCAGGGCTGCCAACATTGGGTGAGAGTTGGGAGTGAGAAATTGTGAGAGACCAAGCCCGAGGGTGCATAGCGATTGATGGGGGTGGGGGTGGGGGGGTGGGTGCAGTACTATACATAGTACTATGTAGTACTCCTAGTACTATTCCAGTCCTTGACTCTGGATGCACACTTTGCCTTGCTCCTAGCCCCTTTGCACTGACAATATACCTGGCCCACACATAAAGCCCCATATCTGACCCCCTGGACTTAACCTTTTATGTTCAAGTCCACAGGTGCATATCTAATGCGGTAATCTTTTATGGGGCACTTCACAGATCAAATTTTGTATAACAAAATGTGCTACATCCATTGGCTTCCTTGTTATCTAACATGCTAGTTATTTTGTCAAATAAGTCATCAATTGATTGAACACAATTCCTCATCCATAAAATTATACTCACTGAGCTGTATAAGTATTTTGTTACAATTTCCTTCATTTTCCTAACAAACTGTCCTGAAGTCATTTTCACCCCCAATATTTTCAGTATTTTGCTGTCCATCTCTCAGCTGGGACCTTTCCGAAATGCAAAGTCCAATAACTATATATTTAAGCAATATTATTCTGTTAAATATGATCTTGAGAGTACATCAAATTTTCTGTGGCATTCATAACAAAACAATGATAAAAATATATTTGCTTTGATTGCACCTACCAACATGCATTCATTATTATATTATTACAGCCTGACACCTTGCATATCATTTTAATATTACACTTATTCCATCCCCCTGAATATTCCGGATTAATAAATTAAGGTTTTGTCAACTAATTACAAATCAGGCTAATTACAAATCAACAACATTAGCCAACTCTGAAACATGAAGCGCTGAGCATTGGGATCCAGACATCACGGACAACTGGCCTCAGTTCCCCGCTCACATCTGGCAGTGCTCTCTGTCTAAACCAGGTGCCATGGAGTGTTTTTGAAAGCGGGGAGGCAGAGTGATTACTGTCCTTGGGGGTACCTGGGAAGGTAGTGGAGCAATTGAGTGGGGGGAGGGTGTGGGATGGGGGTGTCGCCCCATCCACGGTAGGAACATTTTGAAATTTGATGTATTAAAATCATGTTTTAGTGCATTGTAGAAATACTTCAATGTGTTAGTGCATTGTAGAAATACTTCAATATTCAGATTTCAATGTTTTTTGTTTGAAGTATTTTTAAGAGGTAATTTTTTTAAGCGGTAACTTTTTCCACACAATGTATGGAACAAGCTGCCAGAGGAGGTAGTTGAGGCAGGGACTATCCCAACATTTAAGAAACAGTTAGACTGATACATGGATAGGAGAGGTTTGGAGGGATATGGATCAAAAGCAGGTAGTGTAGCTGGGACATGTTGGCAGGTGTGGGCAAGTTGTGCTGAAGGGCCTGTTTTTACACTGTATCACTCTATGATTACATTATACCTCCACCATGCATGAATGCTTCAAAATCAAGTGGTCGAGTTTTATTGCCAGATACTCAAGCATAGAAACATAGAAAATAAGTGCAGGAATAGGCCATTTGGCCCTTCGAGCCAGAATCGCCATTCAATATGATCATGGCTGTTCGTCTAAAATCAGTACCTCTTTCCTGTTATTCCCCATATCCCTTGATTTTGCTAGCCCCAAGAACTCTCTCTTGAAAACATCCAGTGAATTGGCCTCCACCCTTCTGTGGCAGAGAATTCCACAGATTCACAACTCTCTGGGTGAAGAAAGTTTGTCCTCAACTCAGTCCTAACTGGCCTAGCCCTTTTTCTTAAACTGTGACCCCTGGTTCTGAACTCCCCCAACATCGGGAATATTTTTCCTGCAGTTACAGTAAGTGAAAATCTAGCAGGCAAGCAGGATGCTTTCTCCAACCACCCCCATTTGAAGGCCACTATCTTCCTCTGTTTCTACCCAGTGCTTGGTACCTACTTCCAGCAGCCACTGGTTGTCCTCCAGATGCACTGATCCGCAGCCTGGTTCATTCCAGTCACCAGGGCAAATTCGGAACAGAGACTCTCACAGCAGCAGCGCAACGCTTCCGACGGCCCGGGACTCTTTCACTGAGGCTGTTCCATGGCCGGAGCTGCAGAGAGCAACTCGCCAGCCCGGCAAACACTCACCAGCCGCAACTCCCTGTCCACATCTGTCCCAGCAGCTGCTTCTGCTTCCATCCCTCCCTCTGCCCCGGCTCTCCAACACCCGCATTTTGAAATTCCCGTTGATCACTGAATTTCTCATGACAGAGCATGAGAAATGTGTGATCAGCGTGAGAATTTGGTAAAAAGGTTGAGTCTCATGCTCAATGCATGAGAGTTGGCAGCCATGGAGTAAGGTATTCATATTTAAAAGCCTTTCCTTTACGTTGATTAACGGTTTGGCAAAGGCTGCAGATTCATATTTCTGTCTGTGCCAACATGATGAATGCCTTAATTCTGGCTGTTAATGAACACGAAACTCCATTGCAACACTCTGAAGGCCCAGGGACTAGCTTGAAAACAGGTGTCACATGATCCAATTTCAGGGTTTATACTTATAATCCAACACAAGATGAAATTTGGATCTAAGTGCAGATGAAGAATTTGTAAAGTCAATGATGAGGAATGTGGGGTCTGGGCAAAGAGGGCAAAGTTCATCACGAGAAAAGATTGAGCGAAAATTAAATGTGCTTAAGCAACAGTTATCGGGTCAGTAGGTCAGCCGTGAGAATTAATCAGATCTGACAAAATGAGCGTATTCCTATCAGGCAAAAATGCGCTGGAGCAAAGGGTCAAGTTCCACGGATAAACTGATTAAAATTAGCTGCAATTTAAAATCCAGATACAAATAATAAAGGAGTAATGAAAGTGTGGTGGGTTCGGGTGACTGAAAGTGCCAAATGACAATATTACAACATGACCAAAACACAACGTGCTGGAGGAGCTCAACAGCATGTGTGGAGGGAATGGACAATCTGAAGTAGGGTCCGGATCCAAAAAGTCATTTTCCAGCCCCTCCACAGATGCTGCCTGACCCATTAAGTTACTCCAGCATTTCGATCTTGCCAAAGATTCCACCTTATGCAGTTTCTCGTATCTCCATTAAAACATGCTCAGCTATTAAAAAAAATTATAAAAAGGAAGTACTAAAAATTTTATAAGCATATGGAAACAATTACAGAGAAGGTATGAAAGGAGGAAGGGACTAATCTGAGAAAATGAAGATACAGCAATATGTTAAATATTCACACGGTATTTTAAAGCAATGAAACGGGACAATCACATCCTGTAGCTATGCTCTTTAACTCTCAACAAATCTCCACCTGTATGAAAGAAATTAAAGTTGGTGGCAACTTAAGGAATCCATTTCAAGTTCTCACATGGCATCAGATTGTAGGCTCCAGAGTCCTAGGACATGATTTTCAATGTAGACATGTCACCTTTTTTACTATTGCAACACCTTATTGAAGACGGGACAGTAATACATACTAAGTAACTCATCCTAAGAATTAGGTGATTAACATATAGGACCATTAACTGGAATATTCCCCTATAAGGAATCAAATCGGCATCTCCACTGAAGGAGTAAATATACAAGATTAGATTTTTTTAATCTCCTCTATAATGACTTGCGTTTATAATGTAGTGAAATCTTTCAAGTTCTTTAGCATTATCAAACAAAATTTGATCTGAAGAAGGGTCGAGACCCGAAACGTCAACCATTCCTTCTCTCCAGAGATGCTGCTGAGTTATTCCAGCATTTTGTGTACACCTTAAAAATTTGATAAGGTCACTTAACACAATATTAGGTCTTGCCAAAGAGATAGTTTTCAAGGCTCATCTTAAGAAGGTAAACTGGGAAGAAGACTTCCAGGGTTTTAGATCTTAACAGCTGAAGATAAGGCAGTGACTGGTGGACTGGTGACTGGGACACCATTGAGGTCAGCGATAGAGAACAGTTTTGTGGATGACACCAGATCGACATTGATGACACTAACACATTCAACTCACATGATAAGATTTACAGCGAAGGAAATCCAGGTGCAGAGGGGGGTGCAGCCCCTGGTAATGTGTGGGCAAGTGAGGGAGGGGGTGGTGACAATCTCAGAACCGTCCCAGCAGCTCACTGTTGGCCACAAAAAGGAGGCTATTTACACTCTCTCTCTTTTTTTTTTTTTTTTTAGTTTCAAAAACTTTATTGACACAATCATATAATACAACACATCAAACCATAATCAAAAATGGCACTATATACAACCATTATAGTACAACAATACAATCATTGTTCACAATACACTGAACCCCACGCGGTGACCAGCGCCCACGGAAGGCCTCCAGAGTCCCCGTGGACACCGCATGTTCCCGCTCCAGGGACACACGTGCACGGACATAGGCCCGGAAAAGGGGCAGGCAGCCGACTCTAGCCTGACCATCGACCGCCCGCTGCCTGGACCCGCGAATGGCCAGAGCAAACCGACAGGGAAGTTCCCCCCCCCCCCCACTCGGCTTTCCCCACTCCCTGCCTTGTGTCCGAACACTAGAATCATGGGACTAAAATGCAACCAGAACTTGAGGAACAACCCCTTCAGATATTGGTACAGGGGCAGTAGCCTCTCACACTCCATATACACGTGGAACACGGTCTCTTGCTCGCCACAGAAATTACATGCTGCGGACGAGCCCGTGAACCGA
Organism: Okamejei kenojei; assembly: GCA_035221665.1. Lineage (NCBI taxonomy): Eukaryota > Metazoa > Chordata > Chondrichthyes > Rajiformes > Rajidae > Okamejei > Okamejei kenojei. The sequence goes on from CM069133.1 coordinate 81,106,761, forward strand.
CTCAAAAGTTTATTACAAACCACCGCTCTGTGCAACACTCTCCACCCCAGGTCCCCAATGTAAAGGGGAACAACTCGCTTATAGAAGGACCCCCACTGAGGACCTCCCCCGCCTTCAGGTGGTAACACCGTCCGCCATGGTGTATCGGGACGGGAGACGAAGGTAAGGAGGTGCAAAATGTGCAGGAGCATCCTGTACAGTGTGCGTCTCTTCGCATCACGAAATGGCAAGCTGGTCATCTCAGAAAGGCGGCTTAGATTGTGTGGAACCGGTACCCGAGAAATATCCCGGATCCTAGGCCCGATGAGCAGATCTGACGGAGCGGGGGTAAGCTCTATCAGAACCACTCTAGGCACTCGCCTCTCCTCGACACCCGCCATGACAGGGTGAGGACCGGCCACTCCCGCAGCCACGACAACCCCCCTCCCCTCTTGGAACAACACGCTGGCTGAAAACAACCAAATTCCTCACTCTTAGCACATCCCGGTAGAAGACAGGCAAGCCCCTTAGGGCAGGTCGACTGATACCCGCCACCGGGAGCCGTGAGACCCCCCTTAGACAACGACCCCGACGGAAAAAATACGTGGCCAGAGCGTGCCATCTGGGTGGGTTCTCTTCGTACATGTACCTCCGCAGAGTCCTGAGGCGGAGAGCTGCCACCTGGGTACGCACACATACCAAGGACTGGCCGCCCTCCTCTAACGGGAGACTCAGGACCGCCGCGGAAACCAGTGCTTCCTATTTCCCCAAAAGAAAATCTACCAGCTTCTTCTGTAAAGCAGTTGCAAAAATAGAGGGCGGCACAAGAGTAGTCAGCCGGTACCATAACATGGAGGCCACCAGCTGGTTTATGACCAGCACCCTCCCACGAAAGGAAAGAACTACCAAGCAGGCCTGACCAGCGCCCCAACCGGGCGATCACTTTCGTCTCCAACTCCTGCAGTTTGCCGGCCAAGCATGCCTCAGTGGGACTCAGGTACACCCCCAGATCGAGGAGTGCGTGGTACTCCACGCAAACATTACCATCTCCTCTGGCAGGGAGTCTACCTGCCACTCACACCACTAAAAGTCCAGAACACTTATACTAGTTAATCCTAGCAGAAGATGCAAGCCGAGAAAATCTCCTGGCAGTCACGCATCCTCCGCAGGTCACACAGGATCAGTGAGCATAAGGAGTACATCATCGGCATACGCCGAAAGAACCACCTCCACCCCCGGGCCAGGTAGGGCCAGGCCTGTCAACCTCCTCCGAGAAGACACAGGAACGGCTCCACACAGACCGAGTATAACTGACCCGACATGGGCACCCCTGACGGACCCCCCTCCCAAAATGAAAAGGAGACAACAACGACACCATTAACCTTCACAAGGCACTCCACTGCAGTGTACAAAAGCCGGACCCCCGGGCCACGAAATGCGGCCCAAACCCAAACGCTTGCAACGTCCCGAAAAGGTATTCATGTTCCACCCTATCAAAAGCCTTCTCCTGATCAAGAGACAGAAAAGCAGCTGGCTGACCAGTGCCCTGGGCTAGATGAATCAGGTCCCTTACCAGGTGGATGTTTATCCTGAATGGACCTGCCAGGGACTGTATAGGACTGGTCAGGATTGATCAGTTGAGACAGCACGGAGCCCAGGCTCAATATTGCCATTGCCCGTGCAAAAACTTTATACTCTGTGCATAGGAGAGAGACCGGGCGCCAGTTCTTCAACAAGCGGAATTCACCCTTCATTGGGCAGCAGGACAACAACTGCCCTACGCCACGAGAGGGGCATCTCCCCGGTCGCCAGGCTCTCCCCCAAACCAACATGTAATCTCCACCAAGAACATCCAGAACGCTCTAACAAACTCAGCCCATCCCATCCCAGGGACTTACCGCTCCTGAGCTGATGCAGGCACGAGTCAACTCCTCCAAAGATAAGGGGCCATCACGAAGATCTGCCACCCCCTATCTACCGTCAGCAGACCTCCCACAGATCTCGCTGAGCCTCCCTGTTGAATCTATCCGCAGTGAACAGGGACCCATAAAAGGACCTGACCAAGGCACTTATCCTCACTGGATCAGTGACAGATGGAGCCGTCGTCTGCGAGCAGCTCTACGAGCTGTTTGCGAGGTTCCTCCCCGCCCCTTCTCCAGAGAGAAAAGAAAGGCAAAGCCTCGGTCCAGATGTCGCGCAGCATCTGACCCGCGACCTCACGTAGTGCCTCGGGAAACCGCTCAAGCAGCAGGCTCCTCAAAGCTTCCTTCTTCATCTGAAACTCTCCCACTTCGCAGGAGTCGTTTCACCTAATATCCGTACCCAGACGAGACTCTGCGTCCAGTATCTCCCTCTCAAGCCTCTCGACCGCTGAGTCCCGCTTTTCGTCGACCCCCCACGTATAATCCTTACAAAAAGAGACGGATGTGAGCTTTCCCCACATCCCACCACTGCCATAAGGGAAGAGAAGCACCTCTGCCTCTCTCTCCACTTCCCCCAAAACCGACTGAATGCTTCCCGAAACACCGATCCTCTAGCAGCCTGTTGTTAAAGTGCCAGTACGCGGACCCAGCCCCGAGCGCGCGCTGGATTGAAATCAACACGCCACCAGACAGTGGTCCGAGCACTGGCACCAGCCGCATTGAGGCCCAACGCCGAGAACACGGGAAACAAATCGCTCGTGAAATATATATTCGATCAATGCGGGAACCACCACCCTCTAGAACACCTCCGCGAAAAAGCAGTATGAATCCGGGTGGAGGTTCCGCCAGGCATCAACAACTCAAAGGATTCAATCAACCCTCTCAGCTTCTTCGCTACAGCAGGGGCACACTGAGTACCAGCAACAGTCTCGCGCCTCAAGTGTGCAATTAAAATCCCCACCAAGGAAGACACACTCTCCCCTATCAAATTGTAGCTCAACCAGAGCAGTCACCTCCTGAATGTAGGCAGGGCCTGACATCGTGCCGGAGCTAGTATTTTTAGGGCATACACTTAATGAAATGCAACGGCATGCCATCCAGGCTCACGGCCAGATGGAGCAAACAGTCCTGGCACAACTTCTTGCACTTTTAAAACATTTGGCATAAAAAAAAAAAAAAAAAAAAAAAAAAAAGAAAAATTCGGGGCCAACAGAAAGGCCACACCCACTCGAGTTCGAGCTGAGAATGGCTCATGTAGACCCCCCTGTCTTCCCACTCCAGTCGCCAGGTTGGTTCATCACTAACACAGTATGCGTCTCTTGCAGAAAACACACCGCAAATTTCCCCTCTCTAAGACTGATAAAAGCTGAATCTGCGAAAAAACTCTCTCTACTCCCGTTTAAATTTAATGTAGCTACTGTGAATGTGCAGGCACATTAAATTGAGATCCTCACACTCCGCCTAGACTCTCTTTCTGAGGACTCCAAAAAGTCCCCAAACTGTCTCTTCTCAAAAGAAGGGAAAAAGGAGAGTCAGGAAGATCGCTGTCCTTGTTGCCAAGGATAGCCTCGAGAGTCTTAATCAAAGCTGGCCAATCCTCCCACCGTTTCTTTGCAGCATCCTTTTTGTTCTGAGAATATGACTTGCTTTTAGGAACTCTCGCACCTCACAGATAACTGTTGCATGATACACGCCTTGGAGTCTGGGCACTCGGCCAACCCACTCGCACCTGAAACAACAAGCTTGCCAGTGAGCAGCTCCCAGGGTCGTTATCAAAATTGAAAGACCAGAACTCTCGGAAAGTTCACTAATCCCGCTACACAAACTGGCCCCATCACTCTCCCCCTCCTCCGGCATGCCACCACCCCCAGGATCAATGCCAGGAAGGGTCCCGACACCCTCGACCGCAACAAGCAGCCCACTGACTGGCTGGGCTCCTGCAGGCACTCCCTCCCCATCACCCTCCACGTCTGGGCCTGGGGAAGCAATAAAAAAACAAGAGGCACCCCCAGGGTCTGTGGTGCACTGGCACCCTCGGAAACTGAAGGAGATCACGACCAAAAGACCGAAACAGACCAACGGACCTCCACAGCACCCAGAGTACCCTCTCCACAGGCAACACCCAGAGAAATCTCCTCTTGCCTTTAAACTCTCACCCCTGCCGACTCAGCCTGAGAGGCAGCACACCCCCCAGCACCTCCATTGGCTCTGATAAGGAGCACAGAGTGGTACACCAATGCCCCTGAACCGCCACCTTCGGGCTGACTCCTGCTCATCCCCCGTCTCAGGGGGCACACTACCAGGGGAGCTAACCCCATCATCTGGCGTGCCAACACCCTCAGTAGGTCTCTGAAACGAGGGGACCTCCTCCGACCCAGAGGACACACACCCAGGGGAGCTAACCTCAACACCCGATGAGATAACTCCCTCAGAGGTCCCCTGAAACGAAGGGGCATCCTCCCGCTCCGAGGACACACCAACAGAGGAGTCAACCGCATCACATGGTCTTATAATACTCGCGGAAGATCCCTGAGATAGGGATCCCTGAGATCCCTGAGATTCCGCGAGCATCACCTGTTCAAGACCACCAACCACATCAGTGGTGGAGGGTCTGGAGAAAGACATCCCCCTCACTTTGAACCCACGCCCTTGCTCCTCCTCGCCAGGCACTAACCTCCTATTTGTCCCGCTAGCATGTGGCAGTACGGTGACCTCCATAACAGAAGTGTCTTCGGCCTCCACACTATCCCCAGCCACTTTACCACCTGCACGTTTTAGCTTCCCTGCCCCCGTCTGAACCACCTCAGCTCCATGTTGGACCACGACACGGTGCAAACTTGAACTGCACCACACTGGAGCTTGGCAGTGGCACCCCTTTGGTGGTATCCAGAACTCGGCAGGTCATTCACACCCGCTCCCGTTTTTAACTCGCTCGGGCGACTTTCTCCTCTCCTTCTTCATCACCTGCCTCCGCTTCTCCCACTTGCCCCCTTCCTCACCCCCCTCCCCCTGTGCCCCGCCTTCAGCGCCGCCACCACAGGTTCTCAAGACATGGGGGGCGGGGGCTATCTCCGCCCTGGGTCCCCCAAGGCAGAACCTGCAGGCCCAGATGGGCTACTACTGCCTCGCCCTGGATCACCGAGGCCAGAGCTGGCAGCCCTAGCCTGGGTCAGCAGTACCACCCCCTGCGCCACTGAGGTTTGACGAGCCACGCCGGATGGGCAGCAGCATGCATCCCTGGCCCGCTGCGCTAGAACTTCTCGCAGTTGACCCCCGCGAATAGGACACTCCCTTCGGAGATGTCCAAATTCGCCATCCACGCATGACACCGAGCCTTTCCCCAACTCCAACGCACGTTCTAGGGAGACCCCTATACTCCAACCTCGAAACTCCCCTCAGCGCCATCCCCCTCACCCACCTTCATGAACAACCCTCCTCTTGAAACTGAAGAACCCCTTTTTCCTCTGGGATCCCCCCCCAGGGTGCATGAGCCTAAAGCACTTAGACCGCACCTCTCCCCAAACTTAGACAGGTGTGGAATCAAGTGAATGCGTCTGGAATACATGTGGCAACTCCAGCAGGCAGAAACCGGTCATCACCCTGGATACCCACCGGATCCACCTGTATGTGGACCCCCCTCACTGAAACCCCCAGCTCCAATGCTCGGGCCACACCCTCCCGGTCTTTAGTATCACCTCAACCTTTTCCTCTTTCGAGCTTCGGAAGAGACAATAGCTCCCCTCCCAAGAAGTTCATTCAAGGCCTTTGTAATGTCTTTTCCCCCTCCCCATTTTTGGGACCCCAAATTTTCATAGGCCCAGTTGAACCGAGATACCAAACCCGTCCCAATCCAAGTCAACATGAGGCTCATGCTCAGATGGCCTCGTACCCCCGCCACTGTTGGCCCTGCTAGGTCCGGACCTTCGCCCGCGCCCCAGCCATCGCCATCCTGTGCAGAGCACAAACCCAGCTCAAGGCACCCCAGCAGCTCAGCTCCAAGTTAAGTTCCAGAAACAGTCACAGTCAAAGACAGGCAGCAGAAAGCAGAAACCTCCAGCTGAAGCAGGAAAGTCCCCAAGTTCGTCCACACTCGAGAGCAGCTTGGGAAGCTCTAGCCCAGTCGAGCCAGAAGCAAAAGTACCTTCTTCACATTAAGCCAGGCACCGCACGGTGCAAAATGAATTTAGGGCAGAGAACACGGTGCAAAAAAGACAAAGACACCGCAATCTTCGTGCCCTCGATCTCACGGGCACTCTTGGCAGTCCCGCCAACGACAACCCGCACCCTCGACTAAAAAATAACAAAGTAGAGAAAACTCAGGAATTTTCGCACTAGTAAGGGAATCCCTAGACCAGAGGAAAAGTTTCAACAGCCCAACGATAAGTTAAACTATGAAGCCCCTCTGCCTCTGTTCCTTCTCCAACAGCAAAATCCTTGAAAGGCTGCTTCAATCCTTCTCAACCGCAGAGCCGAGAGAAAACACAACCTCTCCTCTCTCTCTCTCTCTCTCTCTCCCCCCCCCCCCCCCCCCTCCGAGTGGAATAATGTAGCACGACAAAGTGCGTAGTTATCCGTCGGAATTATGCTCAACTGGAAGCAATTCACATATTATGTTCACGAAGAACTGCAGATGCTGGAAAAATGAAGGTAGACAAAAGTGCTGGAGAAACCAGCGGTGCAGCAGCATCTATGGAGCGAAGGAAATATGGCAACGTTTCAGGCTGAAACCCATCAGTCTGAAGAAGGGTTTCGGCCCGAAACAATTGCCTATCCCGCTGAGTTTCTCCAGCACTTTTGTCTACATTCACATATTAATTTCTGCTTCAAATAACTCACAAACTAAACATATTCACCAATCAAGACATGATATATAGGGGCCACAATGACATGCAGCAAAATGATAATCAATATCTCAACTCTTTTTACACATTGCAATTAATGTAATTTCTATTAGTTCTTTCCACTTCCAAACAAACATGTGGTTGGATTATCATCAGCATATGATCAATCCTGTGTCAATAAATCGTGGACCATGGTTGCATATATGCTTAACCATGCACACTACAGATTGATGCAAGCAGGTTTTGTGAAGGACTGAAAATTATCATGACATAGCCTTAGCATAGGTCGTTATTGATATTGGTACAGAAACACTCTGCTTCCCACATAATTTAATCCATAACAAAATATACAGGTTGCAAGGAAATTTTCTATAAAGGCATTTTTATGATAATAGCTTGTTTAAAACCGACTATACCCATCAAGACAGGTTAAAATTACACTAACTGACAAGAGATGCCAAAGGACATCGCGCGACAGCAGCAAATGTTCTTTTGGTAATATGTTTAAACGTGTCACAAAAAGAAATAATAACATTGGGAATTAAAACACATTTAATTGCATTCCGTTATCCAAACATAGTCAATGTTCGCTCTGAAGACCATGAAGCACAATAGGGTCAGGGAGGGGAGGTGTGAATCAATGGGGTGAATAGATGCGGGGGGGGGGGGGGGGGGGTTGAGAAAAGCAATCGGTGCTGTGATCTGAGGCAGTGAATTAGTCCGTGTTGGTTGGAATAATGTAAAATTGTGAGAGGAGAGCATGGGGGATGTCAGTGGTGTTGAATGGGGGACTTTTCAGAATGGGATGGATGGGGGGGGGTATCAGTACAGGATGAATGGGAGATCAGTACATGATGAATGTGGGTAACACAAAAAATGCTGGAGAAACTCAATGGGTGAGGCAGCATCTTCTATGGAGCTAAGGAAATAGGCAACGTTTCGGGTCGAGACTCTTCTTCAGACTGTTCCCCTCATTCTTCTTGAATGGGGGGATCAGTACTGGATGAAGGGGGGGGGGGGATCATACAGGATTAATGGGGGGGGGGGTCAGGACAGGTGTGGATCGGAGGGTCTGTGCAGGATGAATGAGATCACTACAGGATGAATGAGGGGATCAGTACAGAATGCAAAAGGGAATCCATACAGGATGCATGAGGGGATCAGTACAGGATGAATAGAGGATCAGTAAAAGATGGAATGGAAGATCACTACAGATGGATGGGCGGGATTGTGCAGGGGTTAAATGGGGGTGGGTCAGTAAGGGATGAATGGGAGGATCAGTGCAGTATGAATGGGGAGAAGTGCAGGATGGATGGGAAGTGGGGTCAGTACAGGATGAATTGGGGACCAGTGTAGTGATGGGGGGTGGCAGGAGAATCAATGCAGGGTGGGTAAAGTGATGAATAGATTGGGGGGTAGATGGAGGGGAGCACAGGGAATGTCATGAGGACTGTATAGAGGAGGAATGGGATCATGTGGGATGGAGAGGATAAGAGGGGGGAGGGGGGCGTACAAGAGAGAGAGGGAGAGAGAGGGGAGTTGGGCAGACGAGGTGGGGAGGGAGAAGGTCAGCGGTCCTCGTACAACATCGCCCGCTGCCATTGGCCGTCCCCTGTCCAATGCCAAAAGTGCCGCCGCCAAAGGGGTAGGCGGTTGGAACTCGTTGACACCGCCTCCCATCCTCCGCCAGTCAAACAGCAAGGTGCGTGGCCGAGCGGTACAGTTCCAAAGATCCATAACATAGGATCTTTGGTGCATCTGCTTCAGAATGGCGGAAGAGGGCCACCGGCCTCCTCCCTCTCCCTTCTCCCCCTCCCTCCCTCTACCGCCGCTGCATGCCCAACTGCCAACGGTGCATTCAAAACAACCCGTCTCGCATGCCGATCCGGGAGGAGGTAGGATGAGGTATAGACGGAGGGAGGCCTTTCTGCGGGCAGGGATGCAGGAGGATGGAGGAGGCAGAGCCCTGTTGCGGCCGCTGTTGCCGCTGTTCGGGGCCCCACATTCGCTCAGACCCGTCGTCACCCCGCTCCTAGTATCTTTGGCACCGCAATAGCGTCCAGTGGACACGAAACGTCAAGCACCTATTCACCAGGAGATGCTAGCCTGACACCTGCTGAGTTACCTCCCGTTTTTTGTGTCTATCGTATAAACCAGCATCTGCGTGCCATGCCGGGCAAATGCCTCGCTGATATAGTTTCCCGTGGCACCTTGAGTGGTCATGGGCACTGGCAACCGCTAAATTACGACCCTGTTTATTTTTGTTTCGTTTAGAGATACAGTGTGAAAGCAGCACAAGCCCTACACACACAAGGGATGATTTACACTAAACCAAGTATAAAAACCCCAAGCTAATTAAACCTACAAACCTGTCTAGTCTTTGAGCTGTGGTAGGAAAACACACTCAATAACTTAGCACCAAGATTTGTGGAGAGAAAAAGAGGAATTTTCTTTCTCCCTCTCTCTCTTTTCCTCCTCCTCCCCACTCCCATCTCTCCCACCCCTCGCCCTCTCCCTCCCATCCCCCTCTCTCTGCCCCTCTGTCCCCATCCCCCTCTCCCCCTTCCCCCTACCCCTTTCTCTCTCTTTCTCACTTGCTTCGTCCCTACAGTAAAGCATCACAGCGTCAGCACACTCAATGGACCAGGCGTCACACAAAGAGATATGCAAGCATAATGCTATAAATGGGGAATAGCTTAGATGGGCATTTTGCGTCCAGCATGGGGATGTTGGATTGACTTGCTAATGAATCAGCAAGTTCATGACAACGAGTTGGGTTATCTTTCCTGCTGCTATAATTCTAACTGCTTCCCTAGACATTATTTATGCCTAACGTTTCAGTCTGTTCAGAACATGACAGGCTTGTATTCCATCCATGCCCAAACATAAATGCTGAGCGAGTGCCTGCGTTAAAGCCAGTGCACTGCTCCAATCCACCAGAGCAGAATCAAATGGATCAAATTGACCAGGAGAGTTGGGGTAGATTCAGGCTCCTTCCATTTCTACCTAGTGATAATGGTGCGATTTATTTCTTTCATAAAAAAGAGATACTGATCTTTCTCCTTCTAGATCTGACACGAAGCGATTTTCTCAATTTAAGACGATGCCTAAACTTTCTTAAACCACCTCCACATTCACAGAAAACACTCCCTTCCACTCAGCACGCACCTAAACTCTGCAAGTCTACATTCTCTGTCACTGGGGTCATCTGATGCAGCTTGGCTAAAGTAGTCTAGATTGGTTTAGTTAACAATAGACCAATAGGTTCTCTGGAGTAGCCATTCTGCCCACTTCGATCCAGCACACTATTCACCTGTGATCACATGCGGCTGATCATCACCACTAAATCTGTGAAATGTGAACATTATACAGAACATGAAAACAGGTCCATCTGGCTTAACTGGCCATGCCAATCAATGATAACTCCTACCCAGTTCTATCCTGCACACTAGAACAATGTATCGAACCAATTAACCCCACAGACCGCTGCACATGCTTTGGAGTTGTGGGATTAAACCAGAGCACCTCCCGGATAAGACCCCGCGGTCACATTGAGAAAAAGTACCACACTCCAAGGCAGACAGCACCCAAGGTCAGGATGAAACCGGTCTAAGCGCGCCCTGTAAGTGCAGCAACCCTACCGCTGTTCTTGCTCCACTGCGCCGCTACTGGTCATGGAAGCCCTGCTGGTCTTTCTATGTCTTTGCACGCCGACTTCTGCCTGCACTTGAGTTTTCATAGTGAAGCGCAATGTTGGGACTCAATGCTCACTTTATCACAACAAAGGGGCCGCAACAATATGATACCATCCCACCCCACAGTCCCGGAATTTAGGGTTCCCAGGCTCTAGCGACAAAATATTTTTTAATCAGCGTCTCGCTCTCTTTATTCTGAAATGCAGTTAGCGCATCCTCATGTTTTAGGAAAGTCTTGCCAAAACACACCAATTGTTCTCCCAATGTTTGATCTGCAAACACCAGAAGGGGAGAAATGCCAAGGAAAATGGTCAAAAGCTGCCACTCGATATTCTCTTCAGGTACATTGTTCTTTCAAATATCGCGAGCGCCTCATTCAAAACCAAAAATCAAAATCTTTCATGAAACATACAAGAATGGAAATTGTTGAATTCAATAACCCACGGCAACGGTCGTCACGAGGGCAGCCTACACTCCCAACCCAGCCATATGTAGAAGGTTAGGCGCTGCATCAATGGTGTGCAGGCAGCCATTCATCGGTCATAACAATGTACTTCATTGTTCTTATCTCCACTGAGGAAATACTTGAAGGAGCAGTGATTATGAAAAAAAAACCCCAAATCACGCAGGGTCCAGAGAAGTCTGCTGTACATTCGAAGTCTTATGTTTAGACAGGAAATAGCCACACTTATTTTAACAAAGGACGTTCTCCCATATGTTCAGCGATAACAGCATGGAAACAGGCTCTTCAGCCGCACCAAGTCATGCCAGACCCACCAATCCCTGCCGGTCACCCTTTCACCACTCGTCTCCTGTTATCCAACTTTCGCAACCTACTTGGTGCAATTTACAGATAACAATGAACCTCTACTACCCAGCAATGCACTGGGATGTGGGAGACATCCAGCGGGATCTAGTGAGGAACCCACACTTTAGCATGGAAAAGAGTGTAAACTCACAAAACAAGTCAGGGTTGACTCTCTGGCATGATGAGGATCAGCTCTACCAGCTGTGCCACTGTGCTACTGGGTAGAACTAAAATATAGAAATTACTTTTGCCGTTTTCCGTCAAGTGGTAAAGACTTCTGTGACTTGCTTGAGCATTACTTAGACCATTATAAGCTTCGCTCTTTTGTGCACGGCATCTCCCAGCCTGGGGTTCCTTTCCTAGTCACATTGCCACGATGACATTTTGAAGTCCAACCACAATAATCTCTCTGGCTCCAACCACGCAACTGAGCCATTACTTCTGAATGCACAGGCAGGGGCTTGCCTTACTTTGCGCTCTTTCTGTTTGGTCCCTCAAGTTCTGCTCACATAGCCACAACTGCAACAAGCGGCCCTTCATTTTTCGATGCCACCATCTATTTGTCTCCTCTTGGCTGTCATACTGTAAGTGCGTTGGACATTGAATCTCTCATGCAACTGCACATGAGCTTAGAAGGAAATCAATTTAATTTCAGATGCTCACAGATATGTCAATGATCAGATATGTATCAGCAGTGGTGTTCATATCAAATGCCTGTTTGCCCTTTCAAAGTCTGTACACACATACCAAGGAATACATACGATGCACTGAGTAGGCCCTTCGGCCCCACCATGTCAGTGCCCGAACATTCATCCAACGCAGCGAACTAACCTCATACAGCTTAGCCATGATACCACTATCCCTCCATTCCCTGCATATACATGTGGCCTATACATAAGCCCTCTAAACCTCACTATTGCATCTGCCTTCTACCACCCAACCCTGGCAACACATATCCAGGCAACCATCACAGTAAGTGTCAATGAAAAAACTTGTCACCAACACATCATCCTTTCTAACTTTGCTCTCTCACTAGAATGTCCTCTAGTTATTTGGGCATTTTCCACCTTGGGATAAAGGGATCTGATTGTCTACCACACCTATGCCTCTCAATATTTTTATAATACTTCTATCAGTACTAATCTCAACCTCTGTCATTCAGAGATAAACAATCTAGGTCGATCCAATCGTCGCCTGGTAGCTAAACCTCGCAATAAAGTCAGCATTCTGGAGGATATATATTGGAGAGTGAATGATACAGTGGTCTTATGGTCCATGATGAGTCACATCTGCTATAATTGTACACAGGTCTGGTTCTCCTGATCTAAGAAGAATATAGTTAGCCAATCAGGGAATGTAGCAAAGATTTAACTAGCTTGAACTTCTCATAAAGTAATTCTGTTACATAGATTAAATAAAACAGGCCCATAGTGCTTAAATTTAAACAATGAAAGGTATTACTCATTCACACGTATGAATTTCCAATGTATCTTCAGTGGGTAAAATGTGGGGATTATCTTTCCCCACTGGGTTGTCATCGAACCACTAGCACTTTCAGTATCAACAACATTGCCTTTGGATATAGGGTTTCGCTCATCACATGTTAGCCATCCATAATGCCCTATATATTGGGTTGAGTCCCAGCTGAAGGTTAGTTGCGCAACTCTCCCATCACAGTCTTCTGAAGCATTCCATGAGGAAATAAGAGATCCATCTAATGAAGGGAGTCAATTTGTAGTTAAGAAGCTCAAATCCTTAATAACAGTCAGCCTGAGCAATTCTATAACTTTTCAACTCTTAGTGTGGGTGATTGCAAGTTTAGTTCCCAGTATCCACTGCTACACCAACCACCATTCTGTGGCTCTACTGCATTGTTACATATGAGGCCCAATACAAGCTTCCACCCAGGCACATTGCCACCTTCTAGACCTCGATATCTGAAATTCTAACTCTGTACACTAACACTATCCCTACACCAAGGAGAGGTACAGTTGTTCCAAATTTTACCAAAGGCCAAATAATATACAAACTTGTACGTCTTTGGAAGTGTGGGGAGCAAACCCAAGAGGACCCAGAAGAAAACCCATGTGGTCACAGGGGAGATAACGTACATAACTGCCCTCCACAGAAAACACCCTAGTTCAGGATTGAACCTGGTCTCAGGCGCCTGTAAGGAAACAACTCCTCCTCGCTGCATCATTGTACTGCCACTTACTCCAAAAATGCAATTCCCTTATTTAGTTTAGTTTTTTGTGCTCTTACACCACAACTCGCAACAGAACCAGGGATGAAAGATTATCCCTTATGTAAACACAGATCTTAATTCTGAAGGCTGACCATAACATCAGTACTGATCTGGTTTTGAAAAGCAAACATTTAATAGTCGTTGAGTTCTTGGTAGTAAAACTCATTTCCTTAATATTTTTGATAGGTGATTAGAGTGAGCTTTTTAGATTCAGTAGGAATTATTACGCACAGAAAAGCATCTTTCACTTCCGGGTGATGCTATGGAGGGCTAGAAGCATCGCCAGCCACTCCCTGAAAAAAACGGTGAAAAATCGGGAAGAAAGCGACCTACCTGCTGCCTGCTGCCTCTATACCGATTGCTGCTGAGTGACTTCATCAGCACCGACTTACTATGTCACCACAGTGCAGCGCTCCACCCGCGGATAAACCAGTGAAAAGTCTGTTACCAGGCAGAAACCGGTGGACGCCCGACTGAAGCCTCGGGCTCAGGTAGGACGCTATCCCAAGAAGGATGTGTCAAAAAAAGTACGAATGAAAAAATCGGAAGGTGAAGATCTTAACACTTTTATTGCAAGTTAAATTGCACTGCGGCATAAAGGGAGGAAATAAACGCTGAACTAAAGAATGAACTGGCACAAACAATGAAGAATCTGAAGAAGATGAATTTTGGGAAGAAATAAAAATAATCAGGAGGAAATGAAGGAGCTCAAAGCGCTTGAAATTAATAACCACGACTAAGAATTAGCTTCGGATGAACTGAAGAAAGAATTGCAGAAATATTGACTGAACAAACTGCAAGTTTGACAAATGAGACAATGTTAAAATCAGAAAAGTGAGATACTGATCTGAATTAAAGGCCTGAATCTTGTGGAGGTGGCACTGCCGTCAACAGACGGTAGCCATAAAGACCTTGAAGAACTATGCCGAAAACAAGTGCTCAGACACGAACGGCAAAAGCTTATCACAGAAAACCAACGTCTAACTGAATTCACTGGACAAAAAAACTGAGAAATGTACTGAATTGGAAGTCGCCCAGAGAAGACAGAACCAAGCAAATTGTGCGGGTAATTCCAGATGGCAATAGGCGCATCAAAATCTCCTCTTAATATTCACTGCAAATCTACTGCAAAAAAGCTTTATACTCCTGGATCAAAAGACTTTACTTGCCCGAGCACACAGAGTGATGAGACCCAGACAAGAACAAAAGCCGCTCCCCCAAGAATAAATGATAACTAAAATCCAGTACGACCATGTCCTGGATATAAGATATGCAAAAAATTTAGGCAAGAAACAGAAACATCGAGTACAATTGAAGGATACAGGATCAAGACTATCCAGCAGAAGGTCTCCAGGAAATGAGACAAAAAATGAGTCTTGAGGGGAAGTGAATAATTCTTGAATATGGCCTGAGGGTATCCATCTACCCTAGAGTCACTTACAATCAGAATGTAACACATTTTTCATCACCAACCTGCAGAGGCACTGGACCTTTGCCCAGAAGATTAAGGTTTGAGAGGATGCCTTGAATAATACTTTTAAAACGGACCTCATCATTGAATAAATTGACTTTGCAGGACTGGATGGAATTAAAGTCGTGATCTAAGGAAGCTGGAGAAGATGTGGATCAGAACACTCACCCATGGAATACTAATACAATTATACTAACTGCACTACCAATCACAAATACACTAATAAATACTAAAATTATCGCAGTGGTCATTTAGCTAATCAGAAGTTAATAATTATCACTAATGACTATACGATACTTATTATGGAATGATTTAAAGTCAAATATAGAGTTTGATTTCCATTCTCTGCCCGCCATGGAAACCATGTTTTTCTTAGTTTCATTATTAATTATTTATTTTTATTTCTCTTTTTTCCTTTCTTTTCATTTCGTTTTTTTGTATTATTATTTCTTCAAACAAGTTTTAAATATATGTATCCTCAGACATTTCCGACATGGAAACCTGGAATACCTTTACAATCAATAATCCCCGGTAAAATACGCTATGGAAATAAAAATTCCAAGAAACCACAGGAGCTGGTTTAATCGTTGGAACATCCATACTATGGACAGTGCGGTAGATGGTTAGATCCATGCTAGTATGGCTAGCACTAACTACACTAATACTAGATTGTAGTTTTTCTTTCTTGTGCACAATACTAATTCTTAACCTTTTCTTCTCTATTATAATCTATCATTATATTTTCAGTTTCAATGGAGTTTACCAAATTGGATCAAAGGAGATAATACCACTGAGAGACATTCAAGGGTCTAAAAATTCGTCTAATTTGAGTTCCGGGTGTAAGGCGCGCTTTGTCGAACTGAATCTTGGCTCCATTATAGACCCCCATGAGACAAAAGATGTCAAGACATTTAAAAATGAATAAGGGGAAATGAAAGGAATACAACGTTTTCAGCTGGAAACGTTTAAACGTATTCATGAACCAATTGAAGAGAGGTAAAGTATAGCACATTTAAAAGAGCATTAAAGCTGATGTGATTTCTTCAATTCAAGAATCACATTTAAGAAAACAAGAAACGCCGAGCATAAGCACCTGAAAGTTAAACATCGATAAATAAAACGTATCACTTCTTCTTTTAACACTCAAAATCCAGAGCGCGTACAATATCTTATTTCGTAAAGGCACTTCTATTTAAACATACAACCAACAATAACTGCCAGTGACGGTTAGATACATAATTGTAATAGGTAGAATTAAATGCACCGGACAAATGATATTTTGTGTGTCATGTCTTTATGGACCAAACTTTGATAGTCCACTGTTCTTTAAGAAAAGATTTAATCAACATCCCGGAAATAGCACAACATAAACTTAATAATTGGAGAAGATTTAAATGTACATTAGATTCTTCTTTAGATAGATCCACCAAGACACAGGAAAACCAAATCCCATGTCCAGCGACTAATTAAATGCCCCAAAATAAACGATGATGTTAATATAGGATAATATCTAAAGCTGTTTGGAGAGAGGAAACCCAACTGCGGCACGAGAATAACTCATTTTATTCACCTGCCTACATACAACCTATTCACAAGCAATATGATTAGTTTTTGGCTGACGCTAAACTATATCTACACTTATAATCAAATACCATAATATTACAATCTCAGATCACGCACCTTTAACAAATTATGATTAATTAATGGTAAAATGGAAAAACAGGGCAATGAAGTTTTTTTTTTTTTTCTTTTTTTTAATTATTTATTATACGAAACAAAATAATAACAGATACATTATTTTACTATAGTAAAATATACATAATATTAATAATCAATTCATACTATTAATATTATTTGTATTTGTTCTTAATTATAATTTCAAAGGTATATATTTTATATAACTAAAAATACATAATACTATAGATAACATTTATAATATTAAGCAATATACACATACTATTAATACTATTTATTTTATCTCTAATTTTAAGTATAATGCTACAATATTATGTGATTAATAATTAGAAATATTAGTAATACTTTTAGTACTATTCATATATTTTCGTAAAGTTAACAATATTTGTGTTATATATATTATTGAAAATACACAATTTTATATAATTATCTAATAAATGAATACTAATAATATCTTCTCATGACATTAATAATATTTGCGTAATACGTCACCAGTATTAAGAAGATTAAGATCATTTGTCTTCTATACCCTATTTTTCTAGTTTTTTATATAGAGAGACGAAAGAAAATAGAAATAGAATAAAAAGAATAAGAAAGGTTCTTGAGAGAATAGAATATACGTCCAATAATTCCGCCCTTAAAGATATAATTCATGAATTATTTTTAATACATATATTCTTCGCTCATCCACAATCAAATATCCAGAAGCCCCAGTCCAGGTCCCCGCGCCCCGAAACCGTTATGACCCTGTAAATATTTAATATACGCGAGACCAAATCCTTCTGAAGAGGTCTAACCCTCAATAAGATACCAGCCTCAAGTCTTCATCCAAATGGAGCTGCTCCTGCCGACATTCTTCTCCTATTCCACAAATGTTTTGATTGTTGGGAATGCAGGCCCGTTTCCAAAATTTTAATATTAATTATTTTCCAAATTATTAGACAGTAGTCAAAAAAATTTCTTTGCGATCAATTTGTTTCATCCTTTAGCAAACATTTTCGGTCAGATTTCAAATATGTAGACCAAGTATAATTTATCTCTTGGCCGTCAAGGCAGTCATGACTTATATTCACAAACATTCACAAATTAATCTTAAATATATTCATTCCAGTATTCTACAATTTTTATACAGTAAGTAAAATCATGTGACAAATTGCTTCTGAAATTTGACATTTATCACATGTAGTGAGATATCTTTGGGCAATATATAATGTAATTAGATTTAGAATAATGTACTCTATGAAATATTTTAAACTGTATAATGGAATGTTGAGTATTTAACGAACAGTGATGTATATGTTGTAAGACTTTCATCCCATATTTCTGGTCTTATTATTTGACCTAATTCATCCTTTTCCCAAGACTCTCTATATGTTTCTGCTTGATGGGTATCATATTTCCAATAGAACATTATTATATACGATATGACATACATCATTTTTTCCGTATTGGATGTTTATTCAAGCATTCCATCTTAATTTCTGTCTTTCTATCTTTCCTATAATTCTTGTATATTTTGCGAAGCATAATTCTAATTTGTAAATATCTAAAATTATTCTTTATTGTGTACGTCCATAAATTTGTTGTAACTCTTAGAAATGAAAGAAAAATATTTTCCTTATAAAGATCACCCATCTTAGAAATTCCTTATTTTTCTTGTGAAAAAAAGCCTTATCCAATCATTGCGAAGGTTAAACACAAAAGTTATTGGCATTGGTAAGACTCTAAATGGTAGTAGATTTATAGTTTTATTGCTTTCTTTTATTTGGTTCTCCAGATGCGATTCCATTTCTATTATCGGATTTTCATTCAAAACGCTTTCTTTAGCTACATTAGACTGTTAGCAAATGATTATAAGAGCTAATTCAACATGGAGAGCAATCATCTTTCTTTCCATATTTAACCAATTTGGTTTATTAACTAATTCTCTATCCAAAAATCAGATTTTAATATTAACTGCCCATGTAATAGAACATAAGATTGTAATGCTAACCTCCCGTTTTTATCTTTTTTTTTTAAGATTACATAGCGGTGTATCTTTATTGTATTCTATGCGCTCCCTTATAATCCCAGACAAAGTTAGTCTCAATTATGCGGAGTCTACTTTTTTCTTGAAAAAAAAATTTTGGAAGAATATATCGGGAAATTAATTGAAATAAAATAATAATTGTGGAGAAAAATGATTTATATTGCTACAACTTTTACTATCATTGAATAGGTCTAAACTTTTCCATTATACAAATGTCTTATATTAATTTTAATGACTACATAAATGGAGGACTAATTAAATTTAAATAAAAGATTCAAATCTTTTTGTCTAACAAAAATTCCAAATATTTAAAAATTTATCATTTGTTTCTTAAAAAGCGAACAATTGTTGATCTAATATATGTAAACTTCTTCAGCGTTATTGGCATTAAGTTCACTTCTTTATTCTAATTAATTACTATATCCCTGAGGATAGGATCCTAAATTCCGTTATTAGTTTTAGAGAACAAATTATCGGATACATTATTTTCTGCCAGTAATAAATAGGTATTAAAACCAAGTGCATCCGCATATAAGGAGATTTTATTCTTAGTATCTTTAGTATCATATCCATAATTTTCCGGTGTATCTCACCCTGCTGGGCAAGAGGTTCTATTGCTCTAATGCAAACATCTAAAGGTGATCAGAGGACATCCTTGTCTACAACCACGAGATAAAGTAAATTTAGTTGATAACATTCGATTTGTTTGTTAATTTAGCTATTGGGTTTTGCATATAGTAATTTAGAGCATCCAGTAATAAACTCCTCCCCCAGTTTTAAAGCTTCCATTACCCGAAAATAAATAAACCATTCTACTTGTCAAAAAGGCCCTTTCATGCATCAAGCGAAATGACTACCAATCTTTTTTCGCACCACACTTTTTTCGCAATATATAAAAAAATCGAGCAACCCGTCTCAAGATTGTATGAAGAAGTACACTTTTTGGTATACAATCCTGTGTTTGGTCGGGGATGAATCAGTTCGGATAGAACGACTGAACTCAGTCCTTTTTGCTACATATTTCTTGTTAATATCTTTTGATCTTGTATCTTTAATACAGCTATTGCTCTTCAATGATCCGGGTTCATCCAACTCTTTATTATTCTTAGGTATAAGTTTATTATTAGATTCATTCAACGTATACTGGTAATTTCTGTTGTGCATGTATCCTGTTCATAAGAATGATTTTCTCAGGTAATGGAACATAAGTAATCAGAAATGACTCTTATCACAATTCCGAACCTATACCATCGGTCACCGGTGTTTTAATCCATTTTTTTAATGATCTAATAGATTCTTTCAATTTCATTAATTTGAAATATCAAGCCTTTTAATAATTCTTCTGTTTGTAAATCTAGTCCTTTCGATTACATTTTTTTAACGAGAATGCAATCTATTTCTATTTCTTATTTACTGGTTGCTTTAGCAGATGTACTACATTTTGTATACAATATTGCTTACATCTTACATTAATATCTTTTGTCAGTATTAAAATAATTCACCGTTTTTTCGGCGACTCTTACAATCCTATGGCCCGGCACGGCGAGGGGGGGGGAGGGGGGGGGGGGGGGGGGCGGGGTTAATGAATTTTTTTCCGCTTCAATTTCCTTAGTTGTCGAGCCAATAATTTTTGGAGGTTTGTCCCAAATTCAACTGTAATGTTTAGTGTGTTGATAAATCGTCTTTATCACTTGATCCGTATATATTTTGTTTCTAATTTATATTTCTAATGTACAATCATTATGGGGGTAATATTATATCTGTTTTTGCTTGCTTTCCTGTATATCTAATTGTTTAATCTCCCCTTTTTCCTAAATCTTGTTGTTCTTTTCCGAATCTTTTTGTTATGGAATCTTGTGAAGAGATCATGATTCCCCAAGAAAGCTTTAAATGTTTCCCATAATAAAGAACGGGATAATCTCTGTCAGATCAATTTATTTTCAAAAAAAATCTAATTTGAGTTGTGCGACATATTCCTGGTTGGCTTTATTTTAAAATGTGTCGGGTTTACTATTTTTGCCACGTCCTGAGGTTTTCGATTTTACCATTGATTTAATTTTAAATGTTATGGCGCATGACTGAGATTATTATATTATTCATATTGTAGATTCATAAGTGAAGTGAAATATGTTTTGCATTCACCAAAAAAATAATCTCATTCTTGAATATTTTTATGTACGATGGAGAGTAAAACGCGCGAATATTCTCGTCCCGTAGGGTTTCTGTTCTCCCCAAACATCTTTAAATATAGGTCGCTAATTGCACCGTATGCATTTAATAATGACACTAGAATGTAGAGTTTACATTTTTCCTTTGTTTTATAGATCCTTCTAATAGGGATCCAATTACAGTTAAAATCTCCTCCAAGTCTTATCAAATTATATATACGTTCAAAACCAGTGATTTTGATTAAATACTTCTAACTCATTAAAACAAACAATGGGCTATCAAATTTTGGTCCATATATATAACCAAAAAAAATCATTTTTACTGTATTTAATTCTCCCTATCACAATATGTTATCTACCATCTTTTAAAAATCAGCTATGGTTGATGTATGTTAAATCTAAATGCCTTTAACGAAATAATATTGCTACGCCTCTTGATTTATGTGTAAAAGAAGAATGATATATTTTTATCTATCCATTAGCTTTCAACCGTTTTCCCCGCATGCTTTTTTTATGAGTTTCTGAATATAATTACTCAGCTTTAATTTCCTTTAAATGTGTCAACACACACACCCACCAATCACTTTTTCCTCTCTTTATCGGTTCATTAATACCTTTAACATCCAACTTGGCAAAACGTTAATCCCTCATTTCCCCATATTTCTTTTTAAGTCTTGCACATTTTAAATTTGTAGAGATCTAATAGATCTAAGGATCAGCTCGATGACCCAACCCTACACCTGAACCTGAATATATGAAATTTTAAATCACGTTTTTGTCCCACCACACGAATCATATCTCCATTGGTACAATATCTACTCCATTCAACCGAGAAATACTATAGATATTAAAGATAAATAAGGATAGATTAAAGTGTTTGTTTAAAGGATAGGAAAGAACTACATCTGATAATACATGTATTTGTGTTTAGCCATATAACATGACTATCCATCTAATGACTTTCCGTCATTGCGATAGTTGTTAACTAGTCCCAGCTCCCTAGATTGGGGAATTATTATATCCTCATTCTGCAATATTTTGACGGGGGTATAATAATAACAAGGGGAAAAAACATAGCCTTTGATTCACTGAAGCTTTTTGCATAATCTCATCCAGATACAACAGTCATATGAGTACACCTTTAAAATCATTTGTCCTCAGGAGGAGCCCCTGGTCTGGTCTGGCGTCTGATGACTCTGTGAGCACGAGCTAGTAAAGAGCACTTCATCCAGAGATAGATTGACAATCTTACTGGAGTAATTTAGGCAGTAGAATTCATCGAGGCCGTCGATATTCTCTCGACCCTCCAGGAATCCCCCGTAATCCTCAGAGGTTTTGCGCCTTCTCTGATGCCCTTCCAAGCTCAGGTACATTTCTCTGTAGTTTTTAAGTCAGCTAGTTCGAAAGGCGTTCATTTTCTGTAATCCAGCTGCGGCTGTAGTCACAACATTCTTCTCACTATTGTTCAAGGTACCTTATTCCAGCCATCTGGTGTTGCTTAGTAATCTTTCTTCAATAGGATTAATCCTACTATTATGGAAGTCCTTTTTAAGCTTTTCAACTTTTTGTCCATCTTTTTTTACTCATACATTAACATTTTCAATAAATTCCTTCTCTTCAAATCCTCCGATAATTTCTTGGACCTTATTTTTTTCAATGATTAGAACTTTTGTAAATCCCGTTGTAATTGGTTCAGTTGATTTTTCATCTGATTCAAGCTGAGTATCCATCTGAATATACTCATTTTACTTATTTCTTTTCTTCCTTATATCCTTTATTTCTTCACTTTATTTCTTCCTTTACAGCCAGCCATGCCTGTTAGAAATGAAAGTCTTTTCAATTCCTCACTATAAGCAACTAACCTTCCATTTCTTGTCCACACGTTTTCTTGGAGAACCTCCTCCAGGGATCGAGAGTCCTACTCGACTCCGTGAGGCTTCAGTCTGGTGCCTTCTGCGGTTCCTCTGGGCCGGTTGTCGCCTTTAGCCGAGAGTCTCGGGTTAGGGCTCCGTTGACCATCGACATAGTTTGGCGGCGCGCACTGTGACGTCACTCGGCACAGTCGGTAAGAAACGCAGGCAGTGTGCAGCAGACAGTCCTTAAGACAAATCCTTTTAAACCCCCCGTTTCCTCCGATTTTTTTTTGCGGAGCTGTAGCTGGCGCTATTCCTCTAGTCTCCATAGCGCCACCGGAAGTCAACAATGAAGATTTAACCCACCAATTTTAATCCGACAAAGTAACTCAGGAAATATATTATACAAACAGCATCAAGATTTTACTTTGAAATAAATGATAAACCGGAAATATCTTCTTCCCTATTATGGAAAACTTTAAAGCAAAATGCCTGTGGAATTATTGATTTTCTTCTCCAAGCATTTCTATAATATAAGAGAATGCGGAGGGAAGCAACAGGAATTGGGGAAAAGGAGATAAACAATTAACACGAGAATTGCTGCTAATCCATCCACGACAAAACATAACAAAAACCTGCAAACCAAAATATAAATTAATAAAAATATACTCCAGATCAATTGGTAAACTTTATCATACACTAAACATTTACAATTTAAATTGGAGATACACCCCAAAAATATTGCTCGTCAATTAGCGGATAAAGAGGGAGAAAAAATAATCCATAGGATTAAAATCATACAATGGCTAACCAGGTATACATATCCCAAAGATATTAAGAGAGATTTTAGTAATATTATAAAATCTATATTCAGTCTAAAACAAAGAAAACCGATAGGAAATACGAAGCATTTTTAAAAAAATTACATCTAAATGAATCACATAATAGAGACATCACTATGCTGAAATATCAGTCTAGAAAGAAATCGAATGAATCAATCAACTTCATTAAAAAAATGGAGTAAAACACCAGTGAGCAGATGGTATTGGCTTCGGCATTTTAATAAAACACTTTTATGATCTCTGATTGCGACACCCCTTGAAGAGTACTCTATGAATACATCATACCCAACCAGAAACTACCAGAAAACGTTAAAATGCGAAATCTATTATAACATTTATACCTTAAAATAGAACAGACTCTGGATGAACCAAACCCAGGATCATATAGAGCTATAGCTCTTAAATTAAAACAACTGGGGCATCAAAAGTTCACTCAAAATATTAGGCACAAAGACTAAGACTAATGGCAAACTTTTTAAGTCGGGAAGATGGTTTCATAACTTGGGTTAAATTATTATACTGTTGCACAATCCAACAGCCATAAATACTGACAAATCAAACTCTGCATCGAACTAAATTTAATTTATCTCCGGAGGCCTGCAGACAAGGTTGATCCATTATCCCATGTCCGCTATTGTTGTGCACTTGCAATAGAACCATTAGCTCCAACGTGTGAGACATTACATCCTGAAATATATTGGTAATGACACCAGACTGATTACTGAAATAAAATCCTCCTTATAATGCGGATGATGTATTACTTTATATTACAAAGCCGAAAATTAGTATCAAAATTTACTAAAATTAAATACCTGAAATTGATTAATTTCAGGATATAGTATTAATTGAATAAAAGTAGAACTTATGTCAATAATGCGGTAAATAACTTACAATAAATACAACAATTTCCTTAAGATAGCAAACGAAAAAATCAAATATCTTGACATATGTAACAAAAAGATTTGATTCTTTATTTAAATCCAATTTTCCACTTTTATTAATAAAATTCAATAAGAAACATTTTAATTTGGAAAACATTACCATTTCAATGCTAGGTAGAAATAATGCAGACTAAAATGATGTTCTCCCACAATTACTATATCTACTTCCAATTGATTCCAATATAACACTTCCTATAAAAATTTATTTAAGAAGGTGATTCTATAGTCACCACTCCTTCTATCTGGATTATAACAACGCCATAGAATACAACCAACAAAACATTTATGCATAACATATTTACAATTTATGTACAATTTATCAAAAATAAATGCAGGTCTAGCACTGCCTACACTTTAGTTTTAACTACTCGGCATTAGTACTAAACAATATGATTTTTCTCTGAGTTATAAGACAGATAAACAACCAATACTGTTTAAAAATGGACAAAAGAAGATTGTTCGCAACTTTTTTGAAATTAGCTCGATTTAATTCGCTATATTAAACTAGTAAGAAAATCCATATAGTGAAAATCCTATAATAGAAAGTGGAATACGTATCTGGAAAACAAATAAAGAAAACATTCTAAAATTGACATGTATGCCACTAGCCCTTACCATTGTAAATAATGTTACATTTAAACCTTCACTCATGACAAAGGTTTTTTAACAATGGAAAAACTTAATGGAATACACATAAAATAGGCGATCCTCTTGGGAAACCATTCATGTCATTTTCAAGAATTACAAACAAATTTTATGGATTCATTCAAAGTGATTACTTAAATATTTACAAATTAAAATGAAAGCGAAACACACAAAGGAAGATCAGAAAAAGGAAAGACAGAAATTTTCAAGATGAATTCTAAATAAACACCCGAAAAATAATATCATATATTTATAACATTTTATTGAAAACAAGTATCCCAATGATCAGAAATATAATAGGCAATTTTATGGGACAAACGAATTAGTCTCCATTTATTGAATATTTAAAGAGGACAAAATGGCTCGGTCGAGAGCCTGACTGAAGCCTGTATAGAAGAATGGAGAATGAATCATACATAATAAAACTCATTGATTATATCCTCCAATGAATGATAACCTGTCTTTACACAACCACCACTCATCATTTATTTTTTCTATTTTTTACATTTATTTTTTCCCTCTATTTTTTCCTATCTGCAATAAAAACAAAAAATGTCATAGAACATACCCAATAAGTACATACACTGTAATCTATTATTAATATTAGAATGTATGTGACAGTTATTCCTTTTAACTATGTACTTTCACGTTCTAATAAAAATATTTAAGAGCAGAAAAGTCATCTTTCTGTTGTAAATTTCTTTCCGGAGAGCCCATTCATCCCGGATTCCCCGGGTGAATTGTACACTCCCCTCACATGATGCGCAAGCTCCTCACACTCCTGCTTCAGGACAACTATTTATTGATGGTTTCACCAAGAGCATCATGGTAGAAGACTGTATAGTGACGGGGCTGGTTCCCGCCTTCCAAAATTGCAGAATCAGCAAACGCATTTCCACAAGCTAACCATTCAGAAGACCCAACGTTAGAGAGAGAGAAAGAACAAATGGTGGGAGCTTTACACTCTTGCTATTTATGTCAGCAATACCCTGACAAGTTCGTCGGCACCCAGTTTTGACCAAGTTGTTATTTTGTCCCCAAGGTTTGTGAAAGTTTTGTAACCTCCCTCAACGATTGACATTCATCCTGAAAAAGATGTCTCCCTTGAGCCAGGTGGCATAGCAGATTATGCCGAGGACTAACTGAAAGGGGGAGAGTAACAGGAGCGGAAACATTTCTTTCAGAGGTTTGAGGTGATTTTATTTTGCCAGTTGCTGGATGTTGGAAGCCATGAGTGTCTCCAGAACAGTTCCTCATTGCCCTTAGGCACACATTTGCTTCTTCATGATGACAAAACATCCACCATCCCAGTTGCAGGAGAAGATAGTGAGGCTAAGAAACAACAACCTATTCTCTCTCCCAGTCGCACTTGTATTCTTTATGAGCATGGATATAAAATTATTGTTTTTTGATGATTTGTCTCATCACACCACACTTAAGAAGTTCCATTCAATTAAAAAAAAACTTTTACTTCAGATTAATACCCTCGAACCCAGGATGAGCTTAACATCAAAGAAAGTTAACAAACGAAGAGCCCATGGTCTAATATTGCCATATACTGGGAATTATCTCTACCATTGCGTAAACAATATTTATTAAACATTCATCACTATTAAAACAAATGACCCCTCATGACGCATTGCTCACTACTGTAGACTTTTCTGCTGAATAATTTGACTCTCAAACCATTTCTACACTACACCATCGTCAGTGACTACCTTTCAATCATTATTGCCTTGGCGTAAAGTGTTTTTTGCAAGGTCAGAAAAAAAAGTTCTGAAACACACTATTTGTCAGTTTTCTTTCATGAAATTTTTTAAATGTATATTATTATCTCAAACGCCTACATTTACTTTATATGTTGCCGAATTCCTTCCACTTCACATAAAGTCAGAGGTAAAACAAGT